>CACRSC010001923.1:808208-869767 GCA_902651635.1 Mastigamoeba balamuthi | reverse complement strand
CAAGCAGGTTAGAGCAAGTGAGCAGGGTGCTGCGAACTCGGATGACTCCAGTGAAGAAAGTGAAGAAGTCGAGAGTGCAGAGTCGTCAGCAGGCTCAGAGTCCCAAACCAGTAAGTTTTTTTCTTTAATTTATTCTGATTTTTTCTCAGGGAAAACAAGAGCTTCACAGAGGTCCCGTCCACGTGCCAGAAAAGCCCAGTCCTCAGCAAGGAAATCTACTCCAGCAAAGACCAAGAGATCCCGTGCCTCGCCTGCCAAGAAAAAAGAAGCTGCAACAACAACACCAGCACGCACAACACGCAAAAGGAAGCGCTGAGCTCCCTCGTAAGAGGATGATGTCTCTTCTCACCTCTACGTTAACAGCCAATAAAGGTTACTGATCCACCACTTGTTTTGCCCTTATTTTTAGCAAATCTTCTCTTTTTATTAAACATTTTTCTAGTCATTTTTTGCCTTATTTCATACCATACTTTGACTTAGTTTTTCTCATTTTTTTGACTTGTCGTTCTGAAACGACATTTCACTTTCGCTTTTTTTCAAAATGTCGTTTTAAAACGACATTTTCACGTTTTGGTGTTTTTCATGAAACTGGTAAAATGGTACGTTTGGCTGCAAAGACATATCTGTTTCAAGAAGCTTCAGTTGATATTGAAGGATGAGTCATCTTTTCGTTCTTGAATTCCCAGACGAGGGTGAAGGTGAAGAGGAGGAGGACAGCCTCGGCGGAAACGACTTTGGGCCAGTGGACAACGTCAAGCAGTGGGCCTGGAGAAACCTGTAATATTATTAGAAGATGAGAAACAGTTTTACTGCCTCCATGCTGGCAGGGTTATGGTCTGATAAGACATCATAACTGCTCCAAACATGAGGTTTCTGGTGGCCCAAACACGAGGTTTTTTCTTTCGTTTTTCTGAAGGATAACTTTGTAAGACAGAAGTAGAAAACAAACGCTGTATTGCCCTCATTATATTCTAATCGTGACATAACTCCCTTTACAATTTTATCATCTTACCATGCAGACAATCACTTTATGCTCATTTTGCAATCTCACAGTACATATATTAAACAATGTTCTTCTTTCCTGATGCAATCAGAATCCGACTCTTTGATTGTTTTTTCAAATTATGAAAAACTGAAACGAGTTAATAGGATTATGACAGTTGTTTTAGTTATTTGAATTGCCACTACTGATACATTCAACAATCTGGTTTCAAATTTATGATACAGTAGAAATCACTACCAACTGTCCCCTATTTAAAAACGATGTTCAATCCTACCATACATTTCACCTATTACAATATTCTTACCCAGAAAAAACTGATCTTAGTATATTGTATAATCTCCTTTTGCCTCAATAACTGCCTGTAAACGAGAGGGCATTGAGTTGACCAACTTTTGGGCAAACTCCTCTGAGAGTTGTCTCCACTCATTTCTAATACAGTGAACCAAGGCAGTAAGAGAACGAGGGTTTGACTCACTAACCCTGGCCTTCAGAATGGCCCAAACATTTTCAATACCATTACAATCAGGGCTGCATGCTGGCCAGGGCAGAGTATGCACATTATGGTCATCCTTCCATTGGCAGCACAATTTACTTCTATGCTTACTATCATTGTCCTCTGCAAGGAGCCACTCAACATGATCCTCTTCATATGCATGTCTGATGGATGGCAGAAGTGCTTTTTGATAGATATCACATATCTTTTCGGAATTCAGGTTCCCTGTAAAAATATGCAGCTTTCCGAATCCATGTGAAGAAAAGCACCCATAGGATCCGTTTGTCCTCTTCCTCTGAAGTTGCCCTTCTTGCTCTCTTGGTTGGTGGTGCTGTGGCCACAGTGTCAGGCCGGGTTTTCATCCAGTGCTGGGTTGATCCAAGTCCACAGTGCATGTACTGTGCAATGCGCTTCTTTCCCCACTGAGGGCCCTTGGGGTGTGAGTGCAGGAACCATATCTCCTATCTCTGCTTCTCTGTAAGAGACATATTTAGCATTAAGAGATAATGCAGAAAATAGATACTTCATGATCAGATTCTGAATCGAATGTTGACAATTCCTAATGACACATTTCAGGAATTATTTGATCAAAAGATAACAGGGGACAGCTGTTAGTGATTTCAACTGTATCAGTAGCATATTTTCATTTCATATGTTATTGTTCAAAATTACTTATGTTATCAAAGAGATATAATTAATAAGGATGTGTTTAAGAATACTAAAAGAATTGTGTTAAAAGAATCAAAAAAAGTAAATATCTGTATTTTCTAGTCAGTAGGAGTGCTCTGCTTCAAATCAGTTACAAGAGCAAGAAGAAATGCCCGAATTGTTGTTCGATGCTCATCATCATCACTTCCAGGAACTCGTGGATTGTTTCCGGAATCAAACTGATATTCAGTCCATGATGCAAATGTTGCTTCAATAGTGAGTTGAATTAGATACTCAAGATAAGCTCTGTGAAATTGCATCTGTGTGTAAGGAAATCTGATATATGATAACCACTGATCAATTCGATCAATTGGAGAGAATTGCTGTGCAATAGAGGAACAGTGATTGGTTTTGTAGTTTGGTATGTTTGAATGAACTCCCTGAGAAAAATGATGAGTCTGCACAACAAAATCCCCTTACTGTGGCCTAGCTGAGAGATCCCGACGTTTCTCAGCTTCATGATGAATTAGCCGCAGATAGAGTTCTCCTTTTGTATGATTTGTACCACATGAGTGTCCAAGAGTCTTTAGTTGTGCAGCAATTTCAGACTTTGTGCTCTGGGAGTAATATGTGAATAATATTGAATTATCGCGATTACCTGATTGAATTCTAATTTTTGCTCTGCAGTTAGTCCGGCAGGAATATCAGCTCACCCACGCTTTGCCTTTGGAGGCTCAGCAACTAATTCTGGAGATGTCTGTCTTGGTACTACATCTGGTTGTTCTCTGTGAACCAGAGCAAGTAGTTGCTGGGCCTTTTCTGAGGGGTGAAATGCACTGATTCCACCAAGAAGTCGTGTAAGAAGAACTGACTCTGAGAGTCCAGAAGTAGAAATAGCCATTCGATGAAGAAGACACTCTTTGCCCTCCTTTGATAGAGAGGCCAGAACCATGGAGTCAGATTCAGAAAAGTCAGATGATGGGGGAGATAGTGGCTGCTGTGAGACTGTCTCAATGTGAACAGCAGTTGAAAGATTATGAAACATCTTATTGTCAGACTAGGCAACGAGAATAACTGAAGGATTAACCTATATATATATACAGCGGGCTGCTCCAAAAGGAAGCTCATGCTGAAGTAGTAAGCCCATTCTATCTCCTTTCATTGAGAAGTTACATAGAATATTTGGATACACAGTTCGAGCCCATTCCTCTGAGCAGAAGAGTGCATCAGCAGTCAAGACAACTGGAATTGAAAGACTCTGAGTTGACTGGGCATTGAGAATCCATTTCTGAAATTATAAGAGAATGAGTGTCAGAATGAGTAGATATCATTAACTGTCAGGAAATTCGAACCCGTGATATATCAAGTAAGTCAGCATGAGGAGCAAGAGCAGGTGCACGTGCATTTCCATCTGGAGTCTTGCATTGGAAGTCAGGAATGATCCGAATTGGAACAGGTAAATGTGATCTAGCTGAAAATCCAGCAATAATATACACAAGACAGATCCATTGATGTGGCTTTCGTTCAATAAAACGCAACCACCATGTTCTTGCTCGATCACCCTCCCATGGAACACCACTTTCATCAATGGCCATAGAGTGTAGAGTTCTTAAATTCCATTGTTTCTGTGAGATGATAATTAACTCAAGAACAATTTGCTCTTGTATATAATAATAATACAAAGAATTACCTCAAATGAGTCACTGAAGAGATGTCCTAGTGAGTTGAGATAAATCTGATATCTGGCCACAGTTCTGTCACTTCTGTGAACTCCAGGCCTGTCATTCCTGCTCAGAGACAGTCCCAGCGATTCTGAGTGATAAAGTTATTCATACCTTCGTAAATCCATTGTCCTGAGTGTTCATTACTTGTGCTTCGTAAGTAGTCAGTCAGAAGTCCAGCTTGGCCAAGAGACATGATTTCCACTATCAATATCACTGAGTATTATTTAGTGAGGATGCACAGAGTGAATTTAAATCCAAAAAAACTAACCCAGAGCACGAAGCTCTGCAGAGCATGTTGGCTGTCGTGGTGGACCTCTTGAACCTCTCACGTTGCAAGTTTTCATTGATTCTCTGGAGAATAACAGATTATTATCTTTATGGAAAAAACTATGCATGTATCTTACAGCTGTGAGCAACAGGAGTGCAGCTGTGGGAAAGAGCTGCCAAAAGTGATCTGCTCGGGTCTGCTCCCGTCCCCCTTTTGATTTTGAGGTTAAGTGTATGGATTATCAACAAGATTTGAATCTCAAACGGGGTAGAATTGGAGTTGCAAAGTCTGGCTCTTCATTGATTGTAGAGACAAGGCTGGCCACGCTGATAGGGGCCCATCCCTTGCGTTCATCTCACAGAAAGTGGCCTCGAGTCTGATTGTGGCACAGAGACAGAGTGGATTCAATGTACTTTTGGCCAGGTACTAAAAATAGAGGTGGTACGAACGATCATGGAGAGAAGGTAGTAAACCTGGTTGAAGATGTAATTGAGAATGCCCATTATAAGGAGGCCAGGCCTGGGGCAGTTGCTCCAGTTATTGTAGTTGCAGTGGAGGCACAGAAGGTTAGGAGCAGTCTGCCATCAATGATGATGCAGCACCTGTTGGCTGCATCAGACCTGCATGAATTGCACTTCTGGACCACGAATGTCCTCTTGTGGGTGAAGTCGGCATGGTGGTGGAACTGGTTCATGCATAGCTCATCAGCTTCTCGGGAGTGAGGGAGTGATTGCAGAATTTGTCCCAGTACTCAGCACAGACAGAACAGGCCTTTTGAGGAAAGTCAGTTTTATCACATGTGATTAGATACGTCTTTGCAGCCAAACGTACCATTTTACCAGTTTCACAAAAATGCTCAGATGACCAGAAAGTCAGAATAATCTGACATTGTGGATAAAATGAAAAACATAAAGTCAGAAAAAACTGACTTTTGGACTTTTAGTGAAAAAACAAAGTCAGAAATGATACTAAAATATTTTTGTATAAAACTTGAGAGGAAAAAGATTATTAAAACATAAATGGAACTTTATAGTTAGAGAAATACAAAACAAGATGTGAGAAGGCATCATTGTTTGAATGATTTCAAAGCTCATGTAAAGGTCTGAGCTTTAAAGGAAATCTCAGTGTTTCTTGGCTGCAGGAGTCCTTCTTGGTGCCTTTCTGGTTGTTTTATTGGTTTCTTCCTTAACACAGGCTTTGAGAAAGATGGAACTACAGCCTTTCTCTTGGGCTGACTGGCTTCTGCAGAGGGGAAGAGCGGCTCGTGCTCTATGACCTCCTCAGCATCGTGCATTCCCTCTGGGCTGTCACCGGGAATCTCAATTGCTGACTCTGCTGTTCCTGGCTCACCCAGGGCATGTCCTCTGATGGTGCTGGTGCTGCATAGGCTCTGGAGACTGGGGTCTTACCGGACTTGATAGCCTTCTCCTTGTGGTGGCTCTTGTGCTTCTTGCTGGGCCATTCCTCGACTATGACGTAAATCGTGACATCATGGTTTACGTCATCAGCATTTGGTTTTATCATGTGCGATAAAAACCAGAGAGAGAAGGAACAGTACACAGTAATGCTATTAATTATATTTACAGTTGATGAAACAATAATAGATCATTGTATTTACATTTGTTGTATTGTTTGTAATGAGAAAATAATTTGATTTGAAACTACTGCAAATCTTCTCTGAACCTAATCATGTGTGATAAAACTAATTACTAGTAGGAAGTCTAGCAGAGATGGGAAGAAGACTGTTGTCAATGTTCCAGTTGCTAACAGATAAGAAGAAGAAGAAGAAAAAAGACAAACTGAAGAGAAAGGAGAATGACAGGAAGCAGGAAACAGCGAAGAGCATGATGGAGAGCAGGGCAAAGATCACTGACGTGAAGAACGACTACCTTAAGTAACTGCTGCTCCTCCTGTTTCCCGATGCACTGCAGTCTAGCACTAACTAATACTTGCATATTCTAACCACAGTGGAAGAGATTCCTCATGATGGGATCGAAGTGAAGGGAGAAGTGGGGGGAATTGCTTCACAGCTGGGGTTGCTGAAGATCTCTATTGACCATAGCCTCAGAAACATCCCAAAAATCCCGGAAGGTGGGGCATTCATATGTGGCCTCTACAGGTCTATTAAGCTAAAAGAACCCCCCAGGGGGGCCAGGGCTGAGCTGATGCCTTTAGAAGTTATTTTTGGACCAGTGGGAGAAATCTGCCCACAACTCAGCCATGTCAGTTTGCCTAGTCAGCTCCTGCCTCTGCTTCTTTGGAATAAACTGTCACATTTGACACCCTGATCAGTCTCCTCCAGCCCCAAGAGGTGTGTTTCTTTGTCTTTCTTGTTGTGAGTGCTCTGGCATTGCTCACACAGGCCACTCCAGGTGGCACAAAAGACCAAATTATCAACCACAAAATCCAAATTCCTGAAAAGTAACTTCATATTGTTGTATCTCAAGTAGAGGTAAATCCAATTCCTAAAGTTTCATTTCATTCAGGCAAGAACATTTTTGCAGCAGCAGAGTGGTACTTATATTTTTACTGAGTTTAGCATTCTGAATGAAATTCAGGAAATTATGGACCTAAATAACAAAATTTTCATAAATCTTAATAATTGTGCAACCAAACACTAAAACTGTACAAAAGAGAGTTTTTGAGAGACACAGATGCAATACAAGTGCGGTCATTATTGAAGAAGATAGCCACATGAGGCTGGCAGCGATTCAGTGAATGAATTGTTTGCATTAAGAGGGCAGAAGGAAACCACTCTGCCCTACATGCAGCAGCGAAGCCATACACTGATGGGCCAACATTGACTGTGGACTTGACAGGACTAGAGTACAAGGATTTTGTCCTCCACTGCCGAATGGAAATGCCATAAGAAAGATTGCTCTGATGCTGGAAATGTATGAACAGCATTCTATCACATGTGATAAAACTAACTTTCTGTTGGAGCAAGATAATGGGGGACAAGGTCATCATTGAGATCATTCTGGCAGATTTCAGGCTTACAGAGTCACAGCAGGACATACTCGCACATGGGCTTTAGGCCTCAGTGCACTGGCACGCCAAGGATCACTTCTTCACATACCTCAAGTAGAGCCTTGACATCATGAGGGACACAGAACAGAGTGTGAGCAAGGAGTCCATCATGGAGGCCAGAGTCAAGCAGGTGCAGGCAGGTGAGAAGCAGAAGATGAAGGAGACCACACTGGATATCAAGAAGATCAAGGTGACATTGGAGCTCTATGTCACAGCAATCGAGAGCAAGAAAGTGGTGAGTATTGTTAGCCTGACACTCAAACTCACTGGATGTTGTTTGCTAGTTGCTGTTCAGAAATTCTTCGAGTCCCAGAACAACTGCAAGAAGGTCATACTGATTGCAAGCAAGCTGATGACCTGGAAGCCAGAGGACATGCAGAAGCTGTTCTGTGAGATAAGCAAGTTCGAAGGAATTGACAGGATTTCTTCCAGTGCATTGGAGATGACGATCCTGTGGTCTCTCTCAGTTGACAACGTGCTGCACTTCATCAGGTTTTATCACATGTGAGTAAAATTCATTACTAAATTAATTACAGGTGAGCTGCCTCTGAAAAACTGACCTGGGACCAGTGCTGCCAACTGTTTCAGTCAATTCAGGTCTTGTACGAGATCTACTCACAGGCCAAGGTACTGATCCGATCAATGGATAACAAGGACAAGGAACTGCACTTGTTCTCGAAGACTCAGCTCAAGCTGTATGCAACGGGTAATTGTCTGACTACATTGACTGCCCTGCCTTGGACTTCGAACTGTGCATGGGGCCAGTGACTGCTGCCATCCTGTGGGAAAGCTGACCAAGGAATCTGATACCAAGCTTGTGTCAAAGAACATGAATAGGTACTCCATCTTGTCCGAGTCAAGGTTAACTGGAACGAGCTTGTCTATCCTGTTCAGGTACAGTAGCAGCTCTTAGCTCTTCAGCATTGCACTACTGTCTGTTTGTGTGTCTTGACTGCTGCTCTGTTTCAATTCATGCAGGTTTACCATGAGGTGTCGTTGGAGTTCTCCAGGACTCTGAATAGCTGCTGCACCAACATATTCCTATGAGACTGCTGGAAGCAGTGCTACGAGCTGTCCTACTGTCCCAACATCATGCTTGTCGATATGAGTGCACTGCAGTCTCCTGAAGACCTAAGGGACTACATATCGAAACTCAATCTGCTTGGTACTTATCATCATCATTCATTAGACGATGCTAACAGTTCATTGGCATAGCATGTGCAGTTGCTGTCGTTTTCCCATGCAACTACAAGTACCCAATGACACTGCCATTTCTGCCCCTGCAGAATCCAAAGTCCTGGATATCACCTTGCTGGTTTCTGACAGGAGTCATCCCCCTGATACTGATCAGAGATCACATCTGAGCTTAGCCCCCCCCCCCCAATGACGTACACACTACAACCTCATCGTGAACTTCCTGTTGAGCAAGGCCCGTGATAAGTTCACGTCGTTGCTCAAGTCAACCTTCCTCGTGTTCAAGTCTGATCCCCTGGAGCTTCCTCGAAGCTGACCATTGAGCATATGCATCCATGATCTGCTTCACTTCCTGTCAGTCTTGAGGTGATGAATGAACAAACACCTCCACACACGGCATCCATAGGATGGGTGATTGGTGGTGGGCCGGCGTGGCTGGCGCTGCCCGCACCCAAGGCCAAGAATATTTAGGCGGGCTTTTGCGTTGTGCACCGAAGAGCGCGCCAATGAGTCATCGAATTGCGATTTCATTTCGGCAGGACGTGCACGCCGCGGATGGCAAACAGGAGGGCCAGTCATCGGGTTTGAGATACATTCTGGCGGGTTTGGTTTTGCTGCGACCGCATCTCTCGGGGGCCCCGGCGGCCGAACCTTCGCGAGAGACGGCAATTCAGAAGCCCTGCACCATTGCGGTCCAGTCACGCAAGCGTCGGCCTTTTCTGCCCCAGTGGGCCCCTGCACGCTGCCCGCGGGACCCGTGAGTGTGCTGGGATCGGCACCCGGGCAATCCCATCTCCCGCGGCAGTGCCGTCGAACGAGTGCCGTTGGGCCGTTATTGGTGATTATTCAGATAACGAAGACCGCATGACGTGTTCCCCCGCTTCCCTCGCCCATCTCCCCCAACCGACTCGGCAGCTGCGTCACCACATCTACTTGTACTCCTCTCGCACGCACACCACACAAGCACAGCGGTTTCCGTATCACACACGCCCCTGCCCTACCAAGAAATGGTCTCGCTGACCTCTGCGCTGCTTGCGGTTCTCCTCGCGTCTCTCGTCGTCTCTCCCGCGCGTTCGCGCGACGCCCCGCTGGTCGTCGACCACCGCCACACCGACATCGCGCGCGTCCCGGCGTCGGCGGTGGCCACGGCCAAGAGCGAGCTGCGCATCGCCTACGGCCACACGTCGCACGGATCGCAGCTGACCGAGGGCATGAAGTCCCTCGTCGCCTTCATGAACCGCAGGGCCAACCTCCCCGCGGACCTCTTCGCGTTCTCGTCCGACTTCCTCGCGGACAGCCCGTTCGAGGGGGCCAGCGACCTCGGCAACCCCAACCGGACCGCGTGGGTCGCCGCGACGTCGGCGTACCTGCGCGCCAACCCGGGGACCAACGTCGTCGCGTGGTCCTGGTGCGGGCAGGCCGACGCCACGCAGGAGCAGATCCAGGCGTACCTCGAGGCGATGGACGGGCTCGAGGCGGAGTTCGGCCGGGTGCAGTTCGTGTACATGACGGGCCACCTCGTGGGCACCGGGGCCGCGGGGAACCTCAACCAGCGCAACGAGCAGATCCGCAAGTACGTCGCCGAGCACAACAAGGTCCTCTACGACTTCGCCGACATCGAGAGCTACGACCCCGAGGGCCGCGTCAACTACATGGAGCTCATGGGCACCGACGGCTGTGGTGCGTTCAGTCGCTGGGTGGCCTTCTGGCGTTCGCCTGACTGGGTGTTGTCGCTCTGCAGACTACACTGAGGGATCGGAGAAGAAGAACTGGGCGGTCGACTGGCAGAACTCGCACACGGTCGACGTCGACTGGTTCCAGTGCGACGCAGCGCACACGCAGCCGCTCAACGGCAACCTCAAGGCGTACGCGGCGTGGTGGCTGTGGGCCCGCCTCGCAGGCTGGGACGAGAGCTCGGACAACAGCAGCAGCGAGGAGACCATCTCGTCCTCCAACGCCGCCAACGAGACGTCGTCGGAGCAGTCGAACGAAAGCGACGCATCCAACGCCACGTCGGAGAACAGCAACGAGTCGCACTCGGACGACGACAACATGACCTCGTCCGCGTCGCCGGTATCGGCGCTGTCGTCGGCGTCGTCGTCGAAGCAGCAGGCTGCGAGCTCAAGTTCGCACCAAAGTTCGCACCAAGCGCACAGCTCTGTGCATGAATCCAGCAGCAAGGAGAGCGACATCGGTCAGGGCCCGGCGATCGCCGCCTCCGCGTTTTTCGCTCTGGTCTGCTGTGCTCTGAGCTACTGAGGTGCTTGTGGGGGGGGCGAGTCTCTTATCACAGAGGAAAAGGCGTATCTGTTCATAAATCGAGTCTTAGGGTATTGCACATGCAGTTGATTCTGCATGCGAAGATGCCCACGACCGCCCCCTTTGGCCGCAACTGCTTGTGTCTTTCGCGTTTGGGGTGGTGTCCTCGGTTCCGGGCGTCCACGACGACGTCATTGGCTGCCTCCCTGATAGACCGGGAGGTAGGAGTTGCCTTGATACTGCATACTACTCAGGGGTTTCCATCAGGCATGCATTTTTCCTTTTGCTTGTCGTTCGAATAGGCGATGCTGACGGACACCTCATTTCTCGTCCATCACGACGGGAATCCCCTTTTTCCTGGACAGCTCGACGCTGTTCAACGTACCGCGCGACTTGCCGCGGATGACGAAGGCGTACGTGGCGTCGGCCATCCCCACCATCCGTGTATTGCGGCGTATTCCTGCGCTTCTGCCGTACTTGCTCCACTCTGCAGGCATCGCGACCACCCAGTGTCCCCGCTGCGCCGCGATGCTGCCAGCGATGCGGTCGGCTCCCCTGCAGTCTCCGTGGACCACGACGTCTCCGGGGTGCAGCTCGTCCACGCGAGCCGCTATGCGGGCTGAGTCGTTCCAGTCGCGCGATCCGCAGAAGAGGACGTTCCTCGTCGGCGCAGGCGACGACGGTGGCTCGTCCGGACACGGGCGCTTTGTTCCGCGGGCTCCGTCCTCCTTGTCTTCTGGACTGGCATCGTCGTGTGCTCCACGGTCTTCTCCGGAAAGCTCCATCTCTCTTGCTCCCCACCGTGCTTTTTTCACAATGAAAATCAGGGTTTTTACCGCAACGTCATCGCAAATATTTCTCCTGTGGTTCTCCAATTATCAGGGCGCCGGAATGTGGGCGTCCGGTGCTCGTGCGAAATGGTTGGGATACAACAGACACACCAAGTGAATCGTGCTCATTATGCCACATTACAGCTGAGGCCATTTGCGCACCCCTGGTTCCGATCATATCTTGCTCCCTAGATTTTTCGACGTGCAGTCAGCGTTGGGTGATGCGATAGCACTGGAACAAACGTGACAGTACGCCAATGGGAATCCCTTCAACTCTGGAAGAGGCTGTTCACATCTTGACCGTGCGTGGAATGTTGCTTCTCTGTCTGCTGATGCCCGCTAGTCTCACTCAGGTTACTGCAGGGCTGTGTAGCCATCAATGACCTCGAGAATCCGATGTGCATTTTTTATTTTGGAGATAACGGATCTGGTGCGGTTCTGCTTCTATCTCTGGGCATCGCTGCCTGGTCGATCCGAAAATGGACACCAGCAGCTCTCCCGGTGCCCTCGCAGAGCCCTGCCGGGCGGCTCTCGTCGGGGACACTGCGGCCTTGGCCTCGTGGCTCTCGCGACGCTCGCCCGGCCTCTCCGACGGCCGTCGTCGCGTGCTGTCCGTTGCCCTCGCCTGCGCCTGCGTCTCCAACAGTGTCGGCTGCGTCTCCGCGCTGCTCGCTGCCGGTGCGGACCCCTCGGCCGCGGATGCGCGAGGGTGGACGGCCCTGCACTGGGCCCTGGCCCGCGGGGGCCGCGAGGTGGCCTGTGCGGTCGCCTCGGCCGCCCCGTCGTCACTCCGCGCGCGTGACTCCGAGGGCTGGACGCCTCTGATGCTCTCGGCAGCCCGTGCACGCGACGACGTCGCGCTCGCCGTCATCGAGCTCTCTGACCGCGTCCCAGGGTCGTCGCCAGACGACAGGGGCGATGCGGCGGACGGCACGGACGGTAAGACTGCCCTGCACTTCGCTGCGATGCGCAACTCGGCTCTGTTCGTCCGGGCCCTCGTCCGCAGTGGCCTCGCGGCGCCAGACGCTCGCGACCAGCTGGGACGGGCGCCTCTGCACGAGGCTGCCGCCAGCGGGGCTGTCGAGGCGGCCGTTGAGCTGGTCGAGTGCGGGGCCACTGTGGACCTGCTCGACTACGGGGGCCGTTCCCCTCTGTGCGTGGCCGCCTCCTCCTCGTCGCCGCGGGCCGAGACCCTCGTAATCGAGCTCCTCGGCAAGGGGGCCAGCCCTTCTGGTGGCGCCCTGCACCTCGCGGCAGCTCAGGGCTACGCCGATGCAGTCCGCGCTCTGCTGTCGGCCGGGGCGGGCGTCAACTCGCGAGACCCGACGGGGCGCACAGCTCTGCTGGTGGCTGCGCACGCGGGGGCGTCCGAGTCGGTGCGCGAGCTGCTCGCAGCGGGGGCGGACCCCTCGCAGGCGCGCGTGGGGGAGACGCCGCTGCTGTCTTGGGCGATCGAGACGTGCCAGACGTGGCTGGTCTCGTCGCTGCTCTCGTGCCTCCCGAGCACCAACGCGCCGCCGCTGCTCCCCGACCTCCGCAGCCCGCTGGAGCTCGCCGCGGCCCACGCCACTGAGGAGACAGTGCTCGACCTGCTCTCCCGCGGGGCGCAGGTCGACCGCTACGCCGCGAGCCCCGTCCGCAGCGTCCTGGCGCAGTGCTGCGAGCGCCGCATGTGGCGCGCAGCCGACGCGCTTGTGCGCAAGGGCGCCGACGCGATCCTTCCCGCGGCTGATGACGGCTCGACGGCCCTGCACAGTGCCTGCCGCCGCGGGGCTCCCTGGGAGCTCATCCGCGAGATCCTGAGGCTCCCGCAGCACGTCGTCGGGGCGCGCGACCGGTCCGGGCGCACAGCGCTGCACTACGCGTCCGACGCGCACACCGTCGACGAGCTCGTGGCGCACGGCGTCGACGTGTTCGCAAGGACCACGGCCGACGAGGTGGCTCTGCAGTGCGTCCCCGACACCGCCGCTGCCCTCGTGCTGCTCTGCGTCGCCCAGCCGCCGCGGTGGCTCCTGCAGAGGCCCCTGAGGGGAGTGCTGCCAGAGGCCCTCGCCATCGTGTGCTCGCGGGCCGGGTCCGCGGTCTCCCAGGCGCGGGCGGCAGCCCTGTCGCGCGGGAACTCGTTCTTCGACGAGGAGTCGGCGTGCGCTGGGGACTGCACGGCGACGCCGCTACACTTGGCAGCGTGCTCGGGCGACGCGGAGGTCGTGAGAGCCCTCATGGCCTTCGAGCAGCGCCCGGACCGCGAGGACTGCCTGGGGAACTCCCCGCTGCACTATGCGTGCAGGTGGTCGCACGCCGACGTGGCTCTTCTGCTCTTCGACGCGAGCCCACAGACGGCCCTGGCGGCGAACCAGCGCGGGGCGACTCCCCTACAGCTCGCCATGAACTCACCGCGGCTCGCCCGCGTTGTCGCCGCTATCTACCAGAGGATCCCAGGCCTGTTCCCCACGCTGGCGCAGATTGGCTTCCTGTCGCAGGACGCGTGCGACGAAGCTTGCCAGCTGGTCGTCGCTGGGCTCGCGAGAGACCACCAGGCCTTGAGCTCCTCGGGGTTCACGGACGCCGAGTTCCCGCCGGACAGCGCGTCGCTATGGGCCAATAAGCAAAGCCCGTCTGTCGGGATCAAGCCGCCCGACTGCTGGCGCCGAGCGTGCGAGATGGCCGGGCGGGACTCCGACGTCCTCTTTGGCGACGCCTCGCCGCTGCACTTCCTCGACACGCGGCAGGGAGACCTGGGCACGTGCTACCTGATGGCCTCGATAGCCTCGATAGTCGAGTCGGGCGACGACTTCATGCGTGACTGCGTGTTCTTCAGGCCCGTGGGGACCGGGTCCGGCGCGATCTACGCCGTCAGGCTCTACAACAAGGAGAGGCGCTCGATGTTCGTGACGCTGGACGACTGGCTTCCGTGCCGGCGCAGCGATACGGGAGTGCGCCCGGCCTTCTCCGACAGCGCCACGGGAGGCAGGTGGTACGGGCCCCTGCTCGAGAAGGCCTACGCCAAGTACACGGGCTCCTACGAGGCCATCGACTCGGGGTTCGAGGAGGAGGCGCTGGCGTGCCTGACCGGCGGTCTTCCGATGGCTATCAACCTCACGACGCAGATGCGCAGGGAGAGGTTTAGGGGCTCGCTGTGGGCCACAGTGTCCGGGTTCCACACGGACCCCTCGAGGTACAACTTCCTGACGTGCAGCATCGTCCCGCCCGACGACGGCGACGATGAGGCTGCCGCGGAGCTCAACGGCCTGACGCCTGGCCACGCGTACGCTCTGTGCCGGCTCATCTTCCTTGACAGGAGGCACCACCTCGTCTGGCTGTACAACCCCTACGGCAAGGAGGAGTGGCAGGGGGACTGGAGCGACTGCAGCAGGCTCTGGGGCCCCAACGACAGGCTGCGCAAGCTGGCCGCTCACGAGTGCCAAGTGGAGCAGGCCAGCATCGAGGCCAGGGACGACGGCGCCTTCTTCATCGACTTCGAGCGCAACTTCCTCAAGCTGTTCAGCGTCATCAAGGTGTGCAGCGTGCCGCGCAGGACCCCGCTGTGGTGCCTCAACCGCGTGCACACGGCCACCCTGACGGACCAGCTGACCATCGGTGCCGTCGAGCTCGGGGTACCCACAGAGCTCGTGTTCCAGCTCATGCAGCACCCCGTCGACCTCGACAGCCCGTACGGAGACGAGGTCGCGCTGGTCGCGGGCCTGATACCATACGAGAAGTTCCAGGTCAGGTGCTCTGGGGCCGGGACCGATGCGCCGAGCCTGCACGCCGACGTGGCGGGCAGCTCGCGGTGGGTGGAGATCGAGTACTCGTCCAGGACTGACTTCCTGGCCCGCCAGATCGACATCCTTGCCCGCGTAATGCCGACAGAGGACCGCTTCGTACAGCTCGCGGTTAAGCCGCCCGACAAAGCCGCGCTCAAGTACTCGCAGAACCTCGTGTTCTTTGCTGTGATGCTGGGCGGGTCCCGCGGCAGGTGTTCAGAGCCCCCGGTCCTCGACATCTTCGTCAACAACCGCAAGGCCGGCTCAGCAGAGAGCTCGAGCGAGCACGCAGTCCAGGGCGTGCTGGCCGTGCGGTTTGTTCGCAACAATCTAGAGGAGGAGGAGCAGTCTGATATCATGGACACCCTGGCCGCTGGTGCAAAGGAGAGCGGCATGCCAAGCGTAAGCCTGTTGCACTCCGAGCACAGCCAAACACAGCCCACCAAGCCAGTCCAGGCTCCTCCTCCTCCTCCTCCTGAGTCTCCTATGAGGCAAAGTGAGGCCCCCAAGAGGGCCGCGTGCCAGCTCAGCCCAATTCGTGGGCCCCACGCCTCGAGCCCGTCGTGTGCGTGCTCGTGCCTAAGCCGCCCTGCTCCGGAGCCTCGACACCAGACCGAAAGGCCCGTGCCTGCCCCGGAGGCACCGCAGAGGGCAAGAAAGAAGAGGGTCGCGGTAGCAGTCGGGCTCCTCGCTGTGGCTGCTGACCAGTGCGGGGCGAAGCACATCCCCACCTTGCCGGCCCCTCTGCGCCACTGAGACACCGCAGAAGCACAATGTAAATCCACTTCTCTGTGGAGTAATCTCGGCAAGCACACCTGGTCACTGGCCGGGCCGAAAGGGGGTCGTTGCGCGATCAGAGGTGTAGATGCGTCTGAGGTAGTTTTTACCCCGGCCAGGGGCATGGTGTGTGGTGCAGGATTCGTCCAGGGACAGAGAGCCCTTAGACACAGTCACCTCTTTTTATCTGTTCTGGGTAAATTCGCCGTCTGTTCCACGAAAACCGATTGTGAAAACCCGGGGTGCTGGCACTCGGATCTTCAGAACAAACTGAACAAAAACAAGCCAGTGGGCTGAAGAAGAGGCAGAAGAGGAATCACAGAGGCAGACAATGGCAGTGCCAATCGCGGACGAGGTGGTGACGGCGTTCAACGACCTCAAGTTCTCCAAGACGGGCCGCTTCGTGGTCTTCAGGGTCGCTGACGACCTGCGCAGCGTCGTCGTCGACCGCGTGGCGCCGCGCAATGCGCAGTACGCCGACCTGGTGGCGGCGCTGCCCAAGGACACGTGCAGGTTCGCCGTGTACGACCTCGAGTACGAGACGGGGGGCGGGAGCAGGAGCAAGCTGGTCTTCTTCCTCTGGGCGCCCGCGGCGGCGTCGATCAAGATGAAGGTGATCTACACGACCACCGACAAGGCCATGCGCTCTGCGCTCGTGGGCCTCAGCACCGCCGTGCAGGCGGGCGACGTGGCAACGCTCGACTACGACGAGGTGCTCCAGAAGGCCTCCCGCGGAAATTGAGCATCGTCGTGAGGCCCTCCGCCACTCCCGACAGGCCACAGCTCCCGGCCCACAAAAAAATAGATTGCGTTGTTCCCGGATTTCAGTGGCCCTCCCTATGAGGAGTGGCAGTCACATTAAGGAGGGCTCCCTGGTGTTTGTCGTTCATCTCCGGCACATAGCATAAGACCAGGTCAGGACACTGCTGAGGCACAATGGGTGTTCATTCTTCTGTGAAGGAGGGATGGCGGGATGCAGGTCTGGTCACTGAACGACAGGGGTTGATGCGCGGACGGAAGTATAGCGGCGCCTGAGGAAGGCAGCGACCCCCTCGGAGGACGGGCTGAGCGTCGCCTCGCTGACGTTCATCTGGTCGAGGAGCTCGCAGACCTTGAGCTTCAGGCGGGCGGGGATGACGATGCGCCTGCATGCGTCGGGGTACTGCGCGATCCAGTCGTCGAAGCAGACGTCTGGCCGCGACAGCAGCGACTGGATCGTCGACTGCGCCACGACGTGCTGCTCCGGAATCCCCGCGGGCTCGAGCCACACGCAGAACGTCGAGTCGGACAACGACGTCAGGTCTCGCAAGTCTGAGTCTCTCGTGCTCGCGTTGACCGCGTTGGCCTGGCGGTGCGTCGACAGGACGTATCTGGGCGTGCAGCGGTGTCAGTCCCCGACGTCCCGCCGTCGCATGTGGTGTTCGTACGCGTCCGAGTTGCGGACCGCAGTCTCGAGCTCGATGGCCGTGAAGAAGTTGGTTGCAGAGGCCTGGGAGAAGTCCGAGATGGCCTTGGGGAGCCTCGCGTTGAGCTTGGAGCACAGCGCGCACACGACGAGGCCGTCCTCGTCGATGTGGTCGAGGTCGGCCACCGCGTAGTGGAGCGCCACGAAGGGGCTCTTGCTCCAGTTGAGCATGCGCGTCGGGGCCCCCACATGGCTCATCACCGACATCAGCGTGTAGACGTTGTTCATGTTCAGATCGCGCACGCTGTGGCAGTACGCGGGCGAGTAGCGCTTGAAGAACCGCAGCGAGCGGTCCTCGTTGGTAGGCATGCGCTCGGCGTCGTTGCCGCTGGTCCGCTGCAGCACCGTCTGCTGCCGCCACGCGGCATTGGGCAGCCCGCGGAACGCGTAGGGCGTGCGGAACACATTGAACCGCGGGCTCCACGCAAGGTCATCGCCGTAGATCACGTCCAGCAGCTGCTCAACCGTCTCGGGCCTGTACGTGTGTATTGGCTTGGCGTTCTGGGTCTGCTCGCTGGCTGCTGCTGCTGCTCCCTTGTCTCTGCCCCGGGGCTGCTGCTGCTGTTGCTGGTCTGCTGCGGGCTTCCTTGGGGCTCCCTCTGCGCGGTCTGGGGCAGGGCCCCCCTGGGGCACGTGCACGAGGTTCCAGTCTTTGCCGGGCACGTTGAAGAAGCAGATCCAGCGGCCCAGGCCGCGCAGGGTCGGGGACAGCGTGCGGTCGCTCACAGAGGCCACCGAGAGCTTGTGCAGCGCCTCGCACTTGAGCTCGTGCGGCACCACGACGCGCACAACAGACCCCGCAGGAGCGCAGTGCTCGAGCCACTCGTCGAACAGGACGCCGGGGTCACTCATCGCCGCGTAGACTGTTGCGTTGCCCGTGGCCGCAGCGTCCTGCTGAGGCAGAAAGAACGTGCAGAACGGCGCCCCGCCCGTGGCCCCGAGCCTCTCGAGCGCCTCGAGCTCGGAGCACATGCCGTCGGCTCTGCAGGCCTCGCCCCTGATCGCCGCGCGCACCACGTCGGCCGCCTGGCGCGCCGCCTCGTCGCTGCTGGCGTCCGCGGCCCGGAGAACCGCCGCACGCACCTCGCCGGCCGTCGAGAGGTCTCCGAGGCCCTGCAGGGCGTGCGGGAGGGCTCGCAGGGCCGCGGGGTCGATGCACCAGACGACCCCGTCGTACGACTGCGACAGGCGCACGGCGTCGGGCGACGACGTGTCGTGCGCGACGGCGGCGGAGAGCGCGACGTGCGAGTTGCGTGTGAGCGAGAGCAGGCGGGTCGGGGCCCCGCCCTCGTGCATCTGCGCCAGAGCGCTCATGGCCGACGCGCAGCTGCAGCCCGCGGAGCCCGTGCCGTCGTCCCCGAGCCACAGCGACACATAGTCCCGCAGAGCGCAGCGCTCTGCGTCGCGGGCGCCCTGCCCGGCGATCCTCTGCGCGGGAGTGACCAGGCGAGCGTTCTCTCGCGGCGCTCTGCCAGTGAGCGTCGGCGTTGAGCGCGGGACAGAGGGCAATTGCTTGGGCAGAGGACTCGCGTCGAGGTTTGTGTGGCTGGAGATCACCCGCGGTAGACAAGGGGCCTGGAGGAGAGCAGAGCCGCGAGGAGCTCGCTCCATGTGTGGGGGCGCTTCTCCTCGAACCCCAGCCACCGTTGCTTTGCCTGCGGCGCGTACATGCTGGCCGGGCTGCTATTAATGGCACGTATCTCTGGCTTCAACGTGACGTGTCAGTGTGAGGTCACAGACCCCCTGATTGCGCCTATGAGACCGCGAGGAGCACCACCGCATGCGCACCGAGATCAGCAGCAGCCAGTTGGTCCGCGCCGCCGCCCGGGCGACCCCAAGGCCATAGCCACCGGCCGCCATCAGCGGCCACTTTCCCAGACCAGACCGGAAGGACTACTGTGGCGCTCTTAGCATCAGCAATACAGGTTCCTCACACCCGTGAGAGAGACACACCACGGCAGACGCTCGTGTTAAGCAGAGCGTCAGGCCAACAGGCCTCCACGGTCGCTCTCGACTGGGCCAGGTGTGGGAATCCTCAGATAGTTCCACGCGATACCGAGACATTTCCGGAACTGTTTCTGCTGACGTGGCGGAGTCCATCGGGTCTCTTGGCGGTATCTGTCCTGCACTTTCTTCGCAGAGGCCCAACGGCCATGTCGACAACACCACCAGCAGACGCCCTCTCTCCGTCTTCCTCGTCGCCCGGGCCAGTCTTCGCAGGACGCCACGCGCCCCCTGCAGAGAGGCTGCCCTCGTGCGCCGAGTGGGACCTCGTGCAGGGCGGTGTCCTGCGGCGCGTCACCGATGCGCGGGACCTCGTGTCGCTGGCCGTGGCCTCTGCGCTGCTGGCCCCCGCCTGCTGCTCCGCCCTCGACCGCCTCCTGCCCGGCCCTCTTCTTGCGGCTGTGCTGCTGGACAGCGCTGTGGAATGGTCCGCGCGGCGCCCGTGCCGCTCCTCTGCTGCGCGCCATCTGCCGCACGCCCCTCTCGCTAGCTGCCCGCGTTGCGAAAGACGACGACTACCTACCGATCTTTTTCGACCGCGTTCCACTTGACCGTCAGCTGTTCGCTGGTGGCCGGTTTTCAACGGCGGATGTATACAGCCGGCTATTCCGCTTTGCATGGGACAGCCGCCTGATAGCGGGCACCGCCGCGTGGTGCTGCACACTGGCTGCGAGGGCTGATGATACCGAGGTGGGGGAGGCTGCGGCCGAGCTGCTCCGACACTGCAACTCGGAGCACAGCGCCAGGGCCTCGCTGTGCTGGATGTCCCACCTCTGCGTCGCCATCGCGTGGCGCATGGACAGCGTCATCGACGTCCTCGCGGAGCACTGGCGCCACAGCGACTGCGGCAGCGTCGACCACGGCCTCTCAGTGTTCCTGCACCGCAGCAGGAGAGGCGTCGAGCTCCACAACCAGGCTCTTGCCACTGCTGCATTCACGCTGGCGGCCATGCAGGACGACGCGGCGCTGCTGGGGCGTCTGACGCAGCCGCCATGCTCGCTGGACCCCAGGATGGCAGAGCTCCCCCTGCCCGAGTCTGTCATCGACGCCCAGTACGTCCGCTCGGGGGTCCTGCTCGGCAAGTCCCAACGGTTCAGCTTGGCACTCGGCGGTGCCATCTGCACCCAGAGTGCGCAAGCTGTGCGGGCACTGGCCAGCGAACCTTTCGACATGGACAGACAGCACCTTATGTTGAATCCGTTCGATTATGCTGTCGTTGGCGACAGCGACGCGGCGGCCGCGGAGATGCTGCACACTCTGGCCCAAGAGCCGTTCTTTCTTGACCAAAGCGACGTGGCGAGTGACCTTCTGTGGAGGGCGTGCACAAAGGGGTTCAACACAGCCATTCGAGTGCTCTTGCAGCCCCCGTACAGCCTTGATGCCACTCATGCTCATGGAGGGGACACATCTGAAAATGCCGCGGTGGCTGCAATCAGAGGTTTTCACGTATCGACGTTACGCATTCTGTCCGAACCGCCGTTCAGCATGGGCCACGACGAAATCGCCACTATCGAGAAGCCCAGGCTCTGGGAGAGCGATGATCCGAGTCTCATACCGCGCAAGCTCGAGGTCCTGCGAGTGCTGGGCGAGCCCCCGTGGAGCCTCGGGGCTGAGTTCATGCTGACACACTGGTCACAAGAGACAATCTCAGCGCCTGATGGTGGTTTGTGGCTTCTACGGGCACTCGCGGAACCTCCATTCTCAGTGACCACCTCGCCGCTGTGGGATGCCAATGCGACGAGGCCTGAGGGCTTCCGGAACATTGCCGATCGGTATATGACCGGTCCGAATCTGGTGTTTCCCACTCTCAGGCAGCTCCTGGTTTACGACGCGTGCACACACAGGTTTGCGTTCGAGGTCCTGAGCTTTCTCGGAGCACCGCCGTACTCTCTCGGGGCTGCAGACGTCAGTCAATCAGTGATGAAAGTCGTTTGTACGATTCCAAACTGCGACGTGCTCACCATGTTCACCCGCAAACCGTTCGAGCTGGACAGAGCCTTCGTCAGAGAGAGCAGGGCTCTGCACAGGGCCTGCGGATGCCGTGGGTCGGGGTGTTCGGAGGTCCTCAGAATCCTGGCTAGCCCTTCTTGGAGTTTCGGGGCAGAGGACGCACGCCAGCCAGACAGATCCCGAGGCCCTCCGCCCGTTTGCCATTGAGTGCCGTGCTGGCAACACTGCTGCCGTGGCAGCCCTGGCACAACCGCCGTTCTCACTGACCCGTGACGACACAGCCGCGGACATGGCCTCTGCTGTGGTGAGTGCGTGCAAGGCTGGTGCCACTGATCTGCTGGATCTGCTGGCACTGCCACCATACTCTGCGACGCAGGAGGACGCCCGTGCTGACAGCTGTTGGGCGTTGTACACAGCTGCTAAGTACAGTAACGTGATGTTGTCAGGCGTCTGTCACAGCCACCGTACAGCCTCGGAGCAAAGGATGCAAGACAGGTGTGCCTAAAAGCTGATAACAAACCACCACTGCTATTCGCTCAGCCGATCGAACAGACAGAAGGTGCAAGGCTGACTCACAACATTCTCCAAGAGCCACCCTATTCTTTGACATCAGAAGATGCTCATTGGAGTCTTTTTTCTCCCCCGATGGAATAAGACCCCCCCCGCACGAATCTCAATGGCGCACCACGGGCACCGCTGCACGGCGCGGCAGTCCCGGCCCCCGGCATCGGCGACCTGGCAGACCCTAGGCCTGGCACTCGTGGTCCTCACCACGACGGCACTCACCCTACCCCCAAGGTGCCACACGGCGCCCCCAGGGACCGGGACCACGACGCCAATCGGGGCAGGTAACCACACCCGCCTCCCCCCCACACCCCACACACACGCCCACAAACACCCCCCCGGGCTGGGCACGCCCACGGCACGCGGAGTGATGACCCGCGATGCCCGAAACCGGACATCAACAGCGACACCCCCCGAAACCAATAGCCCCATACCGAAAGCCAAACCCCGCCCGCTACCCATGATACCCAATGGCAAGAGCCCCGCCCCACCAAACCGTAGCGCAGATGCGGTCCACGGCCCGCAGCTGGCACTACCACAGGACCACAGCGCGAGCCCCCCGCCGACCCCTTTCAGCCCCGACGCCCTTTCTGCGAAATTTCCCAGTCCACACCGGGAAATACTGAAGAACACGCACCACAAAACGGCGGCAAAATACGCAAACGACGACTCAGCACAACAAACAAGCCGACACATGGAGGAGATTCCACCCATCGACCCCCCAGCGTCCACCGGCGCCCCCCCGCCGACTAAACGCCAATGCGAAGACACGGCCCCCGAGGACGTCGACCGCATGCAAACGGATAGCGACACCGAGAAACAAAAGCCCAAAGCCGGTAGCACGTCCGCAGAGGACAATGCCCCAGCCCCGAGCCCCGAGAAAGACCCGATAGACGTGGAGACTCTCCTGGCCCTCATCCAAGCGCGCATGCTGATCGAGACGGACGAACTCCGTAAACAGAAGCTCGCAGAGCTAACCTGCCTGGACGAAACCGCCCTGGTTGCCCACTTCACCACGTCGACGGACAGAGCAGACATCGACCTCAGGGAGACGGCTAGAGCACCCAGGAGCCGGCCGCAGACGGTATACAGCTGGGCACAGCCGGCACAACGGACGCAGCCAACGGGAACCCTATCAAGCCCTACCCTGGGAAAAGACCAACCCCTACCCTCGAGCCTCCAGTCCACGGCAGCACCGTGGCCGACCAAAACAGCCGCAACCTGGGGGCAAGCCGCCACGCACAACCCCACCCGCGACGACCGCTACGCTGACCCAACTCCAAGTCCGAGGTCTATCGACAGCCCGTCCGGTGAACCCGCAGCACCGCCTAGAGCAGTAGAGGACGCCGCGTATGAGACAGAGATGAAGGAAGCGATCACCCTCGTGGCAGGTGCCAAGTTGACGGAGACCGAAGCGCACCAGGTAGCAGCGGCGGGAATGGAACTCCTAGACCTGTTTCGCGAAACATACAAAATCAATGTCACTGTGAATTCGGCCTTCATAGAATACATCGGTAAAAACAGCATTATGTTCCCGGCCCCCAACACGGCGATATACCGTAAATGCCAAGAAATTGAGACGGTGCAAAGGACGGCGGGTTTCTCTGCTGCTACCAGGTTATGGGTCCTCACGGAGGCAAAAATCCCCTTCACGGTATATGTGCTGCACGCCGACAAGCGCAAACCCTGCCCGAGAGAGCTCGCAGACGCATGGGCCCAACCGGCCAAAGCCCACATCATCAGCATCGAACCCCAGGCCAACGGTTGGGCGGTGACGTTCACCGATAGGAAAACGATCCTCCAGCTGGTCCGCCAGACCAACAATGACCCGAGAGCCTCGGTACATGCAGTGGCCACGTACCAGAACAAACTGTACCCCGGCGAACTGTGGAAAGTGGAACTCAATGCCTGCACCTGCCTGGAAGCCTCGCCGCACAACACTATAAACCGCGCCTTTGCAGACCGCCCATACGACATCACCCGGACAGGCGTGAACCCGAAAGGAGAAGTTTTCCTCGTGCACGCATGGCCCCCGATCAACGAAACCGCCAACATTTGTGTACCGGGCTACCCCGAAGCCATCGCCTACCCCCAGGGTACGGCAAAAGCTGATACGCACAGACCCACTGACTGCACCACACGATCATACAGACGAACGCGAGGCAAGCAGGAACAGGCACAGGAGGCATGGCCCACTGACAGAATGACGGGAGAAGACCACCAGAAGAAAGGACACCATGACCCGAGACCGCGCCGCCCCCCAAGGAGCGCAGCCACCCTGATGAACGCCGCCCCCCGAATGAACACAGCCCCCCCAGCGGCTGCAACCCCCCTGGAGCCCCCCCGACAAACCGAATACAATGGTCTCACAGGGGGCCTCACACTCATTCTAGCCATATTATCTACAGCCCAACCCCAGCAACACTACGCAATCCTCACACTTGTCACTCTCCTACTATATGCTCAAGGGGTGGCAGCCATGGATACCAACATTACCATAGCCAGCTGGAACGTACAAAACACCCTATTTGGAGCCATCATATTACTGATTAAGGCTGTAAGGAACTGCACCAAACACGCAGCCCCCGAGATTATAGCCCTGCAGGAACTGGGCGTTGTTGATGAGAAGCAGGTTAACCAGGCGGCTAACACAGAGGGCTACAGCCTTTTTACGGGCCAACAAGTCGGAAACAAAACACCAGTAGGATTTCTAGTTCACAATACTGTGCGGGAGTACTGGTCTGCTCATACCACGGACCGAAAGGATGTCCTGGTAGGAATACTCAAGCTAAACGTGATGATGAAGATCATAAATGCGTATAGCCCAACCAGAGGGTCCCCCGCCCAAAGAGCCCTCTGGCAAACCATACAAGGACAGACAAAGGACAAAACGGACTGCATACTAGTAGGGGACCTAAATACTTGGATGGACCACCCCGAGGATGCCCACTCAACGGCGGAGCTCGATATGCAAAGATTCATGAATAACCACAATATGACAGATATTCTCAAACACCAAGGCACTATGGCAGCCACGCACCTAGGCCCACACAACACTGCCAACCGACTAGACTACATTATAGGCGCACGTCATATGATCCATCGTTTCAGAGACAGCGGGGTAGGCAAAAACACCGGCGACCTCTCCGATCACGCACCCATATACTGCACAATCGCCCTAACCGAAAACATACCGCGCCGATGGTGGAACCCCCCACTGCAAGTAAACACCTGGACCAAGACCGCAGACCCAGAAACCCGGGCGACACAGGTTCGAGAGTGGCAAGATACGCTGCTCCGATCCCCACTATCACCAGACGCGGACATAGATGAGATGCAACGCAGGGCAATCGAAGCCGTGAAGCAAACCATGGGAACCAAACAGCACAACATAGATGGAGGTAAAACCAGAGCCATGAGGGCATATGATGTATACCACGAAATACGCAAATCAGCAGGCGCAAACATACACACTGTACCAACGCCGGACAGTATAGCGCGAATCGAATCCGAAGTCCTCCCCCTCCTACAATATAAACCCAACCACGCACATGCATATAAAACCTGGCGGAGCACCACAAAGTGGATGCTTAGATGCATTAACCGAAACAGAACCCGGACGGAGGCAGACTGCATCAAGGAATACATAGAATTCTCAATGGTGGAGGGATGCACTAGCCCAAAGAGATTCCTCAAGGAGCTGCGCACACCACGCGGACCGGGACTCCCCCTGAGCTATACCAGACGAGACGGCACCAGTACCACGACCCCCGAGGAAGCACGCGATATTGTAGGAGACTGGATACATACACACTTCAATCAGGATAATGCGCCAGCACGATGCCCCCCATGGTGGGAGGCGCCACACCCAACTCTATCCGACACGGCCGCCACAAACATGGACAGCACGATAACCGAAGACGAACTCCGGGAAGCCGCAGGGGCCCAAAAGAGTAGATCAGCCCCAGGCCCAACAGGGTTCAAGGCAGAGTATGTCCTAGAATTCCCAGCCCCATGGCGCGAACAATGGATCACGAACCTCAACGACATCTGGCTAGGCAGGAAACCAATCCCGAAGTCTTGGACTAGAGGGGAAATCATGCCCATTTTTAAAGGAGGAGACCGCAAAATACCAGTGAACTACCGCCCCATTACGCTATGCGAGGTGGGCTACAAAATTTTCACCACGATTATCAACAAAAGACTATACAAAGCCCTCGAAGATAATAATATATGGGCCAATGCCCAGGAGGGCTTCCGCGAAGGCCACTCCACGACACACAACATATGGGCCCTCCACCAAAGACTAGAAGAAGCCACACGACGAAATCAGAGAGTAGTAGGGATGTACATCGATCTCAAAAAAGCATACGACTCCATTCATCAAGATCACATTGCAGCCACTCTGAAATACTATAACGTTGGTCCCATCCTGGCGAAAAACATTATGGCTCTGTACGCCTTAACGGAAGCCCACTCCCGCACGGCCCATGGCCCCACCGATTGGATTAGTGTCAACCGCGGAGTGCGGCAGGGGGACCCCCTGTCGTGCACACTTTTCAATCTAGCCATAAATCCCCACCTGTACCAGATAGAAACACATCCCGAAGCCCTGGACATCCGGGGCCCCAAGAAAGGAGTACTGGCATATGCAGACGACATGGTATTGCTCGCGCGCACGCCACAGACACTAGCACACTTGCTGCAATTCGTGATGGACATGCAAGAGGCAGGATTGCACATCAACCCAAAAAAATGTGCCACATTCACCAGAAACGACACACCTCCCACCATAGTGACCACCCAGGGGACTATTGAGCCGGTGGCACCAGGTACCACGTATAAATACCTCGGCATACACCTCGACCCACAAGGTAGAGATGCACTTGATGCGCCCACCACGACCCACATTATTCTAGAGCAATGCAGCTGGATGCGCACCAAGAAGTCACTGTCTCTCGAGCAGCGCATCTACATAGCCAATATGGTTATCAATGGCATGGCCCAATACCACGCCAGCACTATGGCCCAGAACAACAATTTATTAGAATCACTGTCACATACCCTCGAAAATGCAGCCATTGGGAAATTGGGGCCAACCGACATGATTAGCCGGAGACACGCCTTTACGCCAACGAGACAAGGGGGGCTGGGACTACGAAACCTAGCAGACGTTATACGAAGCAAACGAGCCCAGGAGGCCCTGGAATGGCTCAACGCCCTGACCCCAGACGGTATTATGCCAGAAACGGACATAGAGGCCATTCTCCCGTGCCTGGATGAAGATTTCACAGCGGCTTTCCCACCGCGGCACAGCATCGGAAAAATGAGACTGACAGCAAATACGGCAGGACGCTCCATTCGGCCCTGGCAGCACCTCCCCCAGTGGAATCTCCTCACACAAGCAGAGAAAAGCATCCTCCTGGATATGGGAACCCCAGCAGAGATCGGCCCCACTATGAACGAATCCCTCATTCACGAAGCGGGCAACCGCGGGTGGCAAGTAAATAGAAAAAGAGCGGAGGGGCTGATGCGCCTCCTGGTACGCAACAACCAAGGCGAACCAACACACCAATCAGTGGACCTGAGTAGGATGGGCTACCGCTTTAATACGAACCTAGAGCTTCAATGGACCATCACATCGAACACAGGAGATGGAACTTGGAAGGACTGGCTAATAGTAGCAACTGATGGGTCCTACAACCCAAACTCCGGTAAAATGGCAATGGCCGTAGTGGTGGAAGAACAATCTGAAATGAACGAAGCCATACAAGTCACGGGCGTATGCGCCTCATGGACACCGGAACTCCGCGCAGTCGAATACGTGGCAGAAATCATGGACCCGACATCCAAATGCATCATAGCATGCGACAATGACCTGATAGTACGCACTCTAAATACAGGAGACCTCACCACAGTAGTGGACAAAGACGCAGTCCGCAGATTCGTTCGACTACGGGAACACGCACAGGCCAACGGAGGCAATATTGTCCTCCAACATAACCTATCCATAGCCATCAACTGGAAGGCCGAGGGGAGGAAAGCAATGCCACTAAAGCCCGCATTGCACAGGACAACCAAAGATGGGGCACGGAACTACAGAGGGTCATCCGTCTGAATGCAAAGGCAGACCAGCTCACACAACAAGCTTTGTCACTAGACAGACGCCACGAGCCAGACCACCCCCTGTGGGGAATAGAGCTCGCCTCTATCCAAGAACTCACCACGACAGCACCACTGAAACCCACACACAACTTTCACACGGTCTTCAGCATTGCCCGGCGACACCACCTCCTCCGATGTGAAACAACAGAGACGACAGCAGGAATGACGAAAATCCCTCCAGTCCTCCTGCATGAAGGAACCAGAAAACAAGCCCAACACATGGGAGGTCTCCGATGGCATCAAGCCATCATGGGCACATACCGCACCCATTATAACGCGCAAGCAGTGACCCCCAAAAAAGTGTGGAATAACCTGGCCCCGCGTACACGCCTACACTGGAGTGATCCCAGATGCCCATTCTGTACGACCAAAGCGGACTCCCTAAAGCACCGCCTCTGGTCATGCCCCCAACAGAACAAATGGCGCACCAAGCTCACTAGTATCATAGGAATTCCCCAAACTGAACTGAAGAAATGGGCCCAAACCCAAGCCACCAAACACAAAGACGCTGACCCAATATACTATACGCTAGCATACGGCACATGGGCTAAGAAC
This sequence comes from Mastigamoeba balamuthi, assembly GCA_902651635.1. Lineage (NCBI taxonomy): Eukaryota > Evosea > Mastigamoebida > Mastigamoebidae > Mastigamoeba > Mastigamoeba balamuthi. The sequence goes on along the minus strand of CACRSC010001923.1, from coordinate 841,074 downwards.
CAACAATCAAAACAGCAGCTCGAAATACAGGAAGAGTGGGTCGCCACGATGCGAGACTGGCTAGAGGACATGAGCCACATAGATAACCAAAAGGCCCACGAAGCCCAAAAAAGACAGACCCCGAGTGATACCATCAAATCCCCCTTTAACTGCCCAGACACCACACGTCCTACCAAACGCCCCAGACTGCCAACCAGGCAGAAAAAGACATTCACTATCACAGAGCCTACAATAGAGGATATGGAACGTGGTACCGCACCACAAGCACCCGCCACGCTGCGCCAACCCCAGCCAACAAAACAGCACCACACCGCCACTAGACCACACCGTCAGACCACCCTAACCGCCCCACCAGGGACACAGCACGATACAGTACCTACCCCAGCCTCAAAAAAAAGGACCGCACCGGACTCACCAGACCCGCTGGCACCAGATCCCACCATAATCAAGAAAGCCCTCAAACGCCGACGCACCCCGAACGTTGAGCGAAACCACACTATAATCAGCATGTTCAACAAGTACACAGACAGTGCGAAGAACCAAAAACAGGACGCGGTTTTGGAACCGGTATTCCCGGAACCGCCCCTGGACATACCCCCCCAGGCCTCACAACACGCACGCCCTCCCCAAACACACCACCCACCATAACACCCCCCCCCTACCACAACGCCCCTGGCCCGCAAGGGCTTATCCCTCACTGGCAGCGGAAAGGAAAACGACGATTTTCGATTTTTCAGAAGATGCTCATTGGGATCTGTATACCTTCAATTCGTATTTGCATCACCATTATTATTACCATTATTAAAAGCCCACATTTGATGTGAAACTGCACATTTTGCAATGACGTCAAACAATTCCTGTGAATGACCTCCTCTCCCAAAGGCTCAGAATAATTGAGATAGTTTACTTCTCACCACAGGGCCCTCCTGGGGCATTATCATTCATAATGTAACAATGTGACTGAACGAAGAGAGCTAGCTCTGTTGAGATATGTCTTTGCAGCCAAACGTACCATTTTACCAGTCTCATGAAAAAACGAAGTACGAAAATAAATGTCGTTTTAAATGACATTTTGAAAATGGAAAAACAGAGAATGTCGTTTTAAAACGATATCATAATTTAACTAAAACGATCTGAAGAAAAAACCATTGTTTTATTACAATTTTGTTAGAATTGCCATGTTCCCATTGATTTGTGTGTGTGGTGAAATGTATGAGACTGAATTAAGAACATCATTAAAAAAGTATCATGAAGTGTAATACCTGAAGAATACATACCAGTGTGAATGCTGTAAGTGTATGAGTGCATACAGACCAAAAGAGTGCACCTCATTAGGAAGAAAAGCTGATGTGTGTTCTGCTGAAATGTGTCTGGTACTGTGAAATTAAAGGGTTCTGTTGTGCTGTCTGATTGACAAAGACAACAAGTGACGAGAATGTGTAGTGTGTTGTGTTGATGTCCAGTGTGCAGGAACACTGTGCATCAGCAGATGGATCAATGTCAATGGGTGTGTTGCAGTACATGTTATGCCCATGTTCTATGTACAACCTAATGGCCTGAAGGGGATTGGCCACATCTGAATTTGCTGACAAGAATGGCCTTCAACGTGCGTTTTGCTTCCAGGAATCCATCAACAGAACGAGGACCCCTATGTGAAGCTCTTTTGGCTGCATTCCTTCATCCTGTCTCCTGCCTCTGTTGTTTTTTCTTGCTGGAGGCATCCTAATAACTTATGATGAATTCCGGCTATAAAGGTGAAACAAGTACGAACTGTTTGTTGATCTTAATTTCTTGAAACTTTGCTACTTGTTTCAGTTCGACTGCCAGATTTCCTGCAAAGGAGTATCAAAAATGAAACTTGAATTGAAACTGTTCTGAAGCATCACCGTGATCAGTTTTGACCAGTATGATGCATGGGATGAAGAGCCGGGTACATCTTCCTTCTCACAATTACAAGGCAGCACAGTGCTCGGGGCCCTGTGCTAGGGCCCCTGCTGCTGCACTGTGCAAACGGCGCAGTTTTCAAAATACTGAGTCAGAAGATATTATTCACAAATGAATATATCTGTTTCAGCTCCCTGGCGTTTATCTGCCAGTAGATTCCAGTAGGAATTGCGGAACAGAAGCAAAGGAGTCCCCAAGACATGCCACTACATGATCCCTCAAGCCCTGACCAAATGCAAGGAAGGTAACTGATCGAGGGATTTATTGCACTGTTTTCCACTGATTCTGAGCAAACTGTAAAGTGAGCAGTGTCATCACTCTATCTACCACCTCTCACTTCTTATGCCAGCTCATCTACCACTGGTACAGTATGTGCTGGCAAAAATAAGTGCTGACATAACCACCAACTTATAGCCCCCTTGTTCCAGGCCCCAGTTCTTAGGCCTGCCCATGCAGGATCATGCACGGTTTTGCATATACACACTCGCACATGGTCCTCCTGCTTGTGTTGCGAAGCACAGCCAATTCCGAGCTTACTTCACAATGCACATCATGTTTTTTCCAGAGATGAAAACCACTGGCAGATAACACCTTTTTTGGGGGAATTCCTGCCCATCATGTGCAGTCCATACCACTGTCGAGCTGCACATCGATGCTTTGGCCTGTGTGTGAGTGACCCTGTTAAGATGACGGGCTTGAGAAGGATGTGATGCCCACAAGTCGCCTTGGGCAGCTTGTAGATCTTCTCAAACAATGACAGATCAATCATTGCATTATTTGTTAAATATCAGAACATCCTGGATTGTCAGTGGTATCCTTGACAAGGTCATGTGCAACAGTGGGACTCGTGATGCAGTTGACTGTGATGCTGATGTAGTTGATCTTGTAGCTCTTCTTGCACAAGAACTCGACCATGTCTGACTTCCGAATCTGCTTGAGAGAGTTTGCAGTATTGGTGCTGGGCTTGACCTCCGCTTGCTGTGTTTCGAGCTTGATAAGTAGCAGGACAGTTGAGGGATCTCACTGTGCTAACGAAGTTAGTGCTGCTGTGCTACTAGTGCAGCTTATGATGACCTGGTACTTCTGCGTGTGTGAGCATTGATGATGATATCATTAAGAACACCATCGGAGCCTTGCTCTTGATGTTGGAGCAGTCCTTCTTGTTGTGGGTTGACAATTGGCAGACGAAGCAGAGCTTGTTCTTGTCAGTGCTCACGGTCCTTGAACATTAGAATTGTCTGGACCTTGCCATTGATGATCTTGAACTCATCCCAGCATGACTGCTTGATCTGCTCCTGCAGCTTCTTGAACCTGTCATTGCTGCCCTTGGTCATTGCCTTCATGGTGTTTGTTGAACTTGTCACCAGAGTGCCCCAGGTTGTTGAGAATTCCCTCAGTGATGGTCTCATCAATATGAATCGCAATATCAGACATGCAATCCATGAGCTTGTCGATTTTAACTGATGGAAATCTGCCTGATATGAATGATCCCTTGAGACGGCACATAATACGGCCTGAAAAACGTCCTGCCCACACTTCACAGAGTTTGTCATCTACAGTGTCTGGGAAGAACTAACTTTGTGAGCTCATCAAACTTCTTGTGGAGCTTCATGACCTCGATGAAGTACTCAGGCTTGCAGTCTGGGTCCTTGTACAAGATGATCTCGTCAAAGAGCTGCTGTTATGTGTGAATGTCCAATGGCCTCATGACAGTGAACACAAAAGTCCTTGAGGTCACTGAACTTCTTGGGGATCAAGATATCCGTGGTCTTTTCCATCCTTTTTCACTCGGCTGCCTTGGCTTTGTAGATGAGCACCTGCTGAATACTGATCCGCTTCATTGTGTCAAATGTGTCCATATCGAGTTTCACACAGTTCATGGTCATAATAGAAGCTGTATTGGTATGGATCCCGTACCAGGCTTCCTTGAACGTTGTGTTCATGAGAAGAAGCAGAGTGTAAACTCCCAGCTGCTTCAAGAACATGTCAAGGTCAGTTGACATCACTATTATGCAATGGTATACGAGAGATTCCGATGCTATTCCACACTGTCTTTCTGGAAAAGAAGTGAGCTATTCTTCCCGAACTGAGAACTGTGGGCTAGCGAGTTCTAACGATGCCTCTAATGCCGATCTCCATACAGGCTCAATGCTTGGAACTCGGATTGAGTGTAGAACTTGGCAGGAACCTCAGAGAAACGAGAGTAGCTCATATGCATGTACATGCGAATTCTGTCGAACTGAGAAACGTGTGCTAACGAGTTCAACAATGCCTCTAATGCCGATCTCTTATGCAGGCTCAATGCTTGAAGCTCAGAAGGGGCATAGAAGTGGGCAGGAACGTTCAAGAAACGAGTAGCTTAAATGTAGACCTGCACACATGTGTAGGTTTTTCCAATGTAGGTCATCAAGACTGACTGCCCAGTTCTGTGGTTCCAGGCCCTGGCATGGATGACCTGGCAGCCCACACTTATTTAATCATGACAGTATCAGCTGTGCGTTTTCAGAGTACACTTGCCTTCCTGCATCTGACACGCCCCGTTTTCCCAACCATGCACTCTATCTACACTTTCTGAATGATCCTATCTCAGGCCAGAGAGTTTCTCACACCCTGCACACCCTGGCACACCATGAAATTGTGAGGGGACAAGAGTTATGTCATGATAAATCAATTCACATGTGGGACACTGACGAGGATCATCTCAGATGGAGAAGACGAAACAGCCAGAGGGATGTATAGAGTTCCACCTGCCTTGATCAATTAAATACAAGGAAACAAGCAAATCTGGGCCTGCCTCGCATCGGGCCCCCAACAACAGCAGTCACAACGGCAGGTGACTGACAGTGCGCATACAGTGCCAGGGTGCTGGCTCTCGTCACCTGCCTTGCCCGCCCGACAACCGAGCGGGAATCTGAACAGAGATAGAAGAATCTAGATTTTTCACGAACTGGATTTGAAACAGCAGAAACAAAAGCGACTGTTGTCGGTTGCGTGTCGCCCGCTCCCCTCCGCCATGACCGACGCCGCGCACCTGCCCGAGGCCCCGACGCCCTCGTCGCTCGACGACTACAACCGGGTCTACGACTCGCTGGTGGCGTTTGTGCGCGGCGTGGAGCCGCTGGACGCCGAGTGGGCGCCGTACCCGAGCCCCCCGGACCCCCTCATCACGCAGTACGAGCGCGTGCACAGCGCCGCCAGCTTCATGCGCAGCGAGATCACCATCGACAGGCCCCTCCAGGCCATCCTCGACGTCATCAACACCCCCGACGAGGCCGCCCGCAAGAAGTTCGAGCACGACCTCGACCACGTACGTCCGTTGTTCAACCCCGCAGGGAGGAGGAGATATTTTCCTCTGCTGACGTGGGAGATTTTTTATTTTGCCGTCGTGACGTTGCAGTTCAAGGAGTGGCCGGTCGAGGGCTCGGCGCCCGAGCGCGCGATGAAGATCGTGTACGCCAGCTTCAAGCTGCAGTGGCCCGTCAGCTCGCGCGACTTCCTGACCCTCACCGGCATGCTGCGTGCGCGAGCACTGTTCCCCACCCGCCAGAAGAGATCCCCAGAAGTATCTTCTCTCTGACGTGGCCCGATGACGCAACCGGGAATCTCTATTTGCCACAGGCGAGGGCGACAAGACGTACCTCGTGAGCGAGTCGATCAACGACGCTGCCAGGGCGCCGCACAGCTCGGGCTACGTGCGCGGGTACAGCAAGCTGTGCTGGGTGCTGCAGAAGCTCGACGAGAACAAGACGCGCGTGGTGCGCATGGCGATGGTGGACCCCAAGGGCAGCATCCCCGCCTTCCTCGTCAAGATGAAGAAGGCCGAGGACGGCAACCGCCTCCTCAACATCAAGAAGGTCCTCGGCGCCTGAGCCGCCTGCCCGCCCTCCCTGGGTCGCCGCCCCCGCTCCGACTGAGTGCCAACAGCGAGTGGCCGTGGCGTCCGGTGCTCTGAGTGCCGCCGTCTGTGCCTCCTGTCTGCTGTTGTGCGCTCTTGGCTCGTGGCTGTGGGGTCACTGGCCCGTGGCGTATTGCTGGTCTGGCGGCAGCGGGGTCCCGTGTTGGTGAGAGCAGCTGAGATGCGCTAGCAAAAGAGCGACGATCACACAGAGGAGCAGCTGGCATCCCAGAGGCCACACACGTACACCGTCTCTCGCGCCCTCATATTCTCTGTGAGCCCGGTTCTGCTGGTCGGGGCACCTGGCCATAACGCCAGCAGCTCCTCGAGCTGAGGAACCTGTATTGCCGACTATTTCGCTGATCTACTCGACGACCACTGCCAGGAACGGCCTTGCCCGAACGAGCGGTTCTATGCAGCATCCGCTCACCTGAACCAAGTGCAGGTAACGTAGGGCAGGGAGCCACGCGTCGTGCGCAGCCAACTGGATCACAAACGACTCCAGTCTGTCCATGTCCCTGATCCCATGCCGATAGGAGATGTGGACGTGGAACACCAGGCGCAGACGCACCACCCAGTGCAGAGGCACAACAGTGTGAAGCAGGAACTCCTCTGACAGGGGGCACCTGCATAGAGCGAGCGACGTGACCCGCGTGCACTGCAGCAGCACCTCGCCAAACAGCTCCTCGTCTCGTGTGCGCTTGTGCTCTGTGGGGCCCGGGCGGGTCGGCTCTCGGTGCCTCTTTGCGCCCGATGCCCAGCAGTCGAGCTCGAGCTCGGTGAGCCTGGTGAGCTTCTGAAGGGATGGTACGACGGTGCTGGGCCGCAGGCGGCCCGGGCAGTGCCACCCCAGACTCTGCAGAGAATCGGCTTGCTTGCCCACCGACAGGAAGGTCTCGAGCACGTGCAGCCGGTGGCAGCTCATCGTCAGAGACGAGATGGGTGGCAGGCACCAAGCAAGCATCCAGGTGACCTCTCTCGGACTCATGGGGAAAGACTCGGTGAGTCCTCCCAGTGGGTGATCCATGTCCATGCCGCAGAGTGCTGTGCACGAATACCCTAGCTGGGCCAGGGAACAGACGGCGTCCCACGAGGTGTAGTAAATCGACACATGGGTGAGCGTCGCTGCAATCGCGGCGCCCTCAGGGGTGTCCCTGGATGGCAGCTGGTCCTTGTGCAGGGTCCCCCAGAGCGAGTCGAGAGGGGGAAGCCCAGTGGATGCACGATCGACGAGGGCGCGCCCCACAGACGCTGTCAGCGTGCAGCTGAGGGCTCTGAGGTGGGGGCACGAGACAACTGCTGCCTCTGCGACGGAGACGTCGTCAGCATCGAGGCTGCGCAGCGTCTGCTTGAATGCCGCGACCATCGTGCTTGGGTCGCCCGGCATATTCAGGCCGTGGAGAATCAGCGTGTGTGGGCCCCAGAGCGAGGGGTCCACAGACGCGGGTCTCTCTGGCCACAGGATGGGGCGGTCATTCCCAGAAGCGGTGACGGGGAGCAGTTACACACAGCAGCAGAGTGCTTCGCAGCACGCCAGGGAGCAAACGGGGGGGAGAAGAGCAGGCGGTGCCACCTGCGGCACACGCAAGCCAGAGAGCTGGCCGACGTGCTCGACTCGGTCATCACGGCCGTGAAGACGAGGATCACAACGTCGTCCGGCAGGCACAGCGTGAGATCCTCCTGCGTTGGTTGCCCGCTCATTGTTGGGTGCACGGGCAATTGATAAGTAACAATCTAAAAATCTTAGGATCAATGGGTGTGTTCTCCAATTATCAATTGAAGGGGGGGGGGGGGGGGCATTCCCTCCCTCGCTTGGGCGTGACAGCCAAGGCCAGCATTACCGCATCACCCGACAAAACTGCTACACTCGGGTGCACAGGGGCTGTCTCATTGCTATCGGCAAGGCGGTTTGTTGAGGTCCGGATGGACTAAGTGCAGCAGTGTTGTGAGCTGGTGAGAGCAGCTGAGCAGTGCCAGCTTCTGAGGATCGCGTGGAGCACAGATCATCCCAGCTGCCATGCATGTGCATGCAATCCCAATCACGCTCTCGATTGGTCCGCCTTCTACTTTGGCTGCTCCGACGAGATGAACATGGCTCATGCACAGCACCAGACACACGTGAGAAACTCGAGCCGAGACTTTACTAAGCTGCAGTTGCAGCACTGTCGGTGGCCTTAACCGATGTCCACGCACATTGGTGAACCAAAATGTAAATGACACGCTCAGTCGTATTTCTGGACAAATCATCAGATTCGGGGAAGAGATGATGTATAAAGAAGCGACCTGACGAGGTAACCGAGACGGGCCCGATGAACCTAGAAGGCCCTTCCGCCAGCATCTATTGTCGGAGGCTCGTCTATAAATAACGCCAGCCGACAAGCCGATCTCAGCGCATTGCTTGCAAGTTGTTTTGCTCGGCTACCGAGCTGCTGCGTGTGTCAGAGGCATCAAGCGCGGCAATTAGACTGCGAGACTCGGGGCATTGATGGGCCAGTGGCAAAGAGGGCTCTTTGTTCTCAGAGAAACCCGACCTTGCGGCGCGCAGCATCGGCGTCCAGCTCCAGCGCCTTGCCCATCTTCGCGATGATGGTCATGCCGATCTTCTGGGCGCACTGTAGAGGACGCTCGCGTGAGCCCCACAGGCCACGGCAGCGACGCAGGGGAGAGAGACCGCGAGCGCACCTGGACCATGTCGTTGAGCAGGGAGGGAGGCAGGCCGCCCTTGCCGCTCTTCTGGAGGGCGCAGACGTTGCCCTTGGGGGTGACGCCGACGGTTAATCTGGCGCCCATGCAGAGCTCCTCCTCCGTCGTGGCGTCGACGATGTAGTGCTGGCCGATCTTGGTGAGCGTCACGCAGACGGGGATGGTGTCGGCTGACAGCGTCGTGCAGTCCTCGGGGTCGTCGCTGACCTCCATCTCCGTCTCCCCGGACTCGGACTGCACGAGCTCCACCTTCGGTATCCTGTGCGCGTGCTGAGAGAGGGCCGCGTGGGCTGGCAGAGAGCCCGGGGGCCAGCACGCACTTGGTGACCGACAGCGCTGCGCGGGTCGCGATGGCGATGGCGTCGCAGAGGTTGCCCGCACTGTCGAGCACCTGCAACAGGCAGTGGCCCCTCGTCGTCAGTGCGCAAACGGCTCGGTCGCTTTTGTTTCGCAGGAAACTCGAGTGTCGGTGGGCATCGCATCGAGGCAGCGAAGCCGCGGGGCGTGCGGTGGGCCCCCCGAGGAGATGCCCGTGTCACACGCAACGTGCCACGGCCTCAGACACTGTCCGTATACAACAGAGGGAGCGCCGTGGTCGTCGCAGCGACAGAGTCGCAGGGCGTGCGGGAAGACCGGGCATCCACTGCGGGGCAACACCAAAGGGCAGCCAGCCCCCCAGTGGCCTCCTCCTCGCTCGCCAAGCAGTAGCATACACCGTCTGCCTCGCCCGCCTCGTTCCGCAGCACTCGGACGCACAGCCCCCCCGGGGAGGGAGGGCAGCGGGCAGAGGGAGGGGCAGCAGAGGGGAGGGAGGGGCACTCACGAGGGCGTCGACGTAGACGACCCAGCACTGCTTGCCGGGGATGATGGCCAGCTGGCTCAGGTCCAGGCCGCTGTTGCCCACCAGCCGCGACATGGCCCGCGCCAGCTCGAGGTTGACGACCTCGGCCCCGTTGCCCTCGTACTCGGGCGAGGCCGTCGGCGAGCAGCGCACGCCAAAGTGTATGCGGCCCTGCGACGGCGCCAGCGCCTCGGGCTCCCCGATCTCCACCTTCACCCCCACCAGCACGTCCGTCCCGCTCACCTTCACCCGCGCAGACCCGTTCGCGTGCGAGATCAGCCCCGTCTCCAGCTCCACGTACCTGCCAGGGGGGCCCCCCCGAGCGGGTCTCAGCGGGTTTTCTGCGCATATTGATCAATTGATCGGGGGGAACCGGTAGTCCAGGCGGGCGCGGCCGTCTGCGCGGACGTTCTGGGCGACGCCGCCCTCGATGAACTGGACCTCGGCCGCGGAGATGCGCTGCATTGGCTGCTCGATTTGTTCTCTCGCGCGCCCGATAGAACAAGGCAGAGATAAATAAATATCTCGGACGGGTAGAAATCTTGAGAGAATCTCGTGTGATGATGTAATCACGTGTGTGTTGCGTTTTTTTTGCATTTGTTGATTCCCCCGTCAGCGTCAGGGTTGGCAGACCACAGCAGCTCGTGTGGGTGCCCTTGGCTCTTGGGGGTCCTGGGCGGGCCTCACGGGCGGCTGCAGAGTGTCATGACGACGACCGTCGCCCCCTCGGGCCCCGCGCTGCGGATCTCGACGGGTTCCGCGACGTCCTCGAGGACGAGCGTCTCCTCGGCTGCCACGCGGTGGGCCCCGACGTCCGCGGCGCCGCTCAGCACGTGGGCAAAGGCCCTCCAGGCCGGCGCGGGCACGCTGGCGGCCCCGCAGGGCCCGGGCGAGGCCGAGAGGCGGCAGACGCGGAACGAGGTGACCCCGGCCAGCGAGCGGTCCGTCATCAGGTTGAAGTCGCGCACGGCGCCCCCCAGCAGCCGGCACTGCACGGGCGCCTCCCCGGGGAACCACACCGGCTGCCGCGAGAGAGAGCACCGTCCCGTCCCGAGGTGAGCGCACCACTTGCTTGGGTCCCCTCTTTGTTTCCACGGTTTCCACAGTTTTCCGTGTCTTTCTTGGGAAGGAATTCGCCAGAAAAACTCCAGATTTAATCAATCGATAGTATACAGTAGTTGGAATCGGCCACGGAGCGGCGCCTAATATCGCTACATTCCCGCTCTGCTTCAAACGACGGGGGAGGACACCGGCGGCAGCTGGGGGCAGAGGGGCGGACCTTGAGCGGGGCGTCGAGCGTCACCTCGGGGACGCCCGGGGCCGCGCCAAAGTCGAGCGCGACGCCGGCGCCCTCGAGGATCATGAGCACGCGGTCGACGCCCGGGAAGGCGCTGAAGGGCCCCGCCGAGGCCACCGTGGCCACCGACAGCCGCGCCACGAAGCGCCCCGCGTCGCCCGAGGGGTGCGCCAGCCGCAGCAGCTCCCGCGTCACCCCGCCCCCGTTCTTCCACGGCATGTCCCGGTAGTCCCTGGGCCCCAGCTTGCGCGCCGTCGTCGTCGTCGCCATCCCCGTCACCGTCTCAGCGGAAGCCGACGCAGCAGAGAACGAAGAGTACTGCGACGAAAAGATACGCGTATCTTGTGGTGTCCCGTAGCGTTCGACGTTCGACGGCGTGCGGGACCACTACCTCTTCTGGAAGGGGTATGCGCTTACCAGAGAGGCGGCGCAGCGTGCGGTGTGAGAGAGCAGCGGTCAATTGCACGAGAGGTATCTTTCGCAGATATGCGAATGACGTAATTGCCTGCTTTTAAGCGGGCGGCTTTTGGCGCGCGCGCAAAATAACTCCGCGCGGCAAAGGCCCCGCCACCAAGCCCCTCAAAAGACCGCGATATTTTCCCGGGAACTCTTTTTGATCGCCGAGATATTTCGCCCCCTCCCGCGGCGGCGCGCATATCGGACCCCAACACCCTCCCCCGGAGCCGCACCCCTCGGCAGGGCGCCCGCTGCTCGATACCCGTCACAACACCACCGCGCGTGTGGGCGTCGGCCGACGGCTTGGGGCCCGCGCGCGTCCACAGGAGGGCACTACTGGCGCACAGCGAGGAGCGAGGCGCGATGGCGGACTTGGCGTGGAGCAAGAGGCGCTCCCACCTGTCGTCCAAGCTCAGCGACTCTGTTGTCGACCCCGTTAGTGTCGCCCCTGCCCTCTCCCTCCGCGCCCCCCCTCGTTTCTTCGCGCGCGTCGCTCCCTCCTCTTTTTTTCGCTCTCTTGTGTGTGCGGCCCCTCCGCCGTTTTGAAAACACATGAGGACCTCTCCGTCGCTTAATCGGGGGGTGTTTTTGCGGGTGGGGCACGCAGAAGATAGAGCACTCTATCAGCGCGCCGAGGACAGAGAATGTGCGACGCCCCCCAGCCCCCCTCAAAGACAGCAGCCACCCGAGGGGGCTTGCGCCCTGTGTGTTTTTAAAAATTTCCGGGGCGGAAAAAAAGCAATCAAATTCCTCGAAAATGCACACGGCGGCGGCGCGCAACGCTCACCTTCCAACACCCCACCGGTCGCGCGCGCGTGGTCGGGAGGGGGCAGTGGGTGTGTTTCGCCTCCTTTCTTTCTTTTGCCCAAGGGGCGATACGCGGAAGTGGCTGACTAATATAATTGCTTCCTTCTTCGTTCTATTGAAATCAAGAAACAGACGCCCCCCGGCCCTACAAGGGTCCCCCTTTCTCGTCCCCCGGGGCCGCCAAACCCGCGCATCCCCCGCGGCCCCCAAAATATCTTTTCATTAATGCGCGAGAATCTCGCAACACTAACGCCCGGGATGCGCCCGCCGCCGCCGCAGGAGCGCGACCGCAAGCGGCGCAAGCGGCTCGCGCGCCACATGCCCACCCCCGGGGGCGCCGCCGCCCCCGCCGTCGCCGCGTACGCCCCGCCGCCGCCCCCGCCGCCTCCCCTGCGCTGCTGCGGGCGCGGCATCGAGGAGCCCGAGTACACGCTGCGCGTCCCGCTCGTCCTCGCACCCCGCGCCGACGCCGACTCGGACGCCACGTCGTCGGACGACGACAACAACGCGCGCGCCGGCGCAGGCGGGGCGGCGTCGGACGACGGGGGCAGCGAGGCGCCGCCGGCGATGCCGCTGCTGGTCTGCGACGAGGAGCCGCTGCCGCCGCCGCTGCTGCCGCCGTCGCCGCAGCACCACGAGATCGACGAGCCCATGTGCGCCGAGCCGCTGATGTACGCGGACCCCGCGCAGCGCCGGGCGGCGGCCGCTGCAGCGCTGGCCCGCGCGCGGTCGACCGAGGGCACCGCGGCGTCTGCGGCGGCTGCGGGGGCGCAGGGGCAGCAGGCGCTGCAGGCGCAGGGGGCGCCGCTCGACGCGTCGAGCCAGACGTCGGTCTACTCGGCGGCGGCGGCGGACGTGGCGTCGCCGGGGCCTGTCGCCGACCAGGAGTTCGACATGATCATGTCGCGCGCGCGCGCGAGGGTCGGGGGCGCCGCGGAGCCCTCGCCGCCCCGCGCGCACATGTACGCAGACGTCGCCAGCGAGAGCGACGGCCAGCAGCAGCAGCAGCAGCAGCAGCCTCCGCCGCAGCAGAGGCAGCGCCCGCAGCTGGTGCAGCAGCAGCCGCGCCAGCAGCAGCAGCAGCGACAGCAGGAGGAGGCCGAGGCGGCGGAGGAGGCGCAGCAGCCGAGGATCGCGTACGTGAGCTTCCAGGGCCCCCCGATCGTGGCGGTCAGCGCGCAGCGGCCGCCGCAGCAGGTGGCCATCGCAGCGCCCGGGGCGGCGGCGGCAGCGGCGACGCCGTCGAGGCGCGGCGACAGGGAGCGCGAGCGGTACTCGCGGCTGCGGCCCACGGAGCTCGCGAGGCGGCAGGCGAGCATCGCGCGCGAGGCGCCCGCGGCAGCGGCGGTGCAGAGCGACGCGGCGGTGCCGAGCGAGGAGGAGGAGGGGGGCAAGGAGCGGGAGCACGAGCACGAGCACGAGGACCTGTTCGGGGACGAGGACGACGAGGAGGAGCGCGAGAGGAAGCGGCAGAAGGCCGAGCGGAGGCGGCACAGGCGCGAGACGCTCATCGAGGGGCGCGCGCACAGGCAGGTCAAGCCGCCGACGCAGCACGACAAGCCCGAGGGCGCCAAGCTCAGCGGGCCGCTGCGCCGCATGCAGCTGCTCGTGCGCGAGGTCTGCGCGCACTCGCGGGCGGCGCCGTTCCTCGAGGCCGTCGACCCCGTGCGGCTCAACATCCCCGACTACTTCGACATCATCAAGCACCCCATGGACCTCGGCACCATCGGCGACAAGCTCTACCGCGGCGCCTACAAGGCACGCGCCCCGCAGTTACTGCTGCTGCTTGCTGCCTTTGCGGGTTTTGCTCTGTTTGTTGTTGTGGTTTTTCGTTGTGTTTTGTTCGCTGTGTTCGCGTCTGCGTTGGCGTTCGTGTTTGCGTCGATGGGTGTATGTTCGGGGAAGGGGGCGAGGGGACCCCCCTTGCTGCGTACTCGTTGCTTTGGTCTTGGCGGTGTTGGACGCAGTGCTTCAGGAGCGGGTTTGCTGTTGTATGTTGTCACTTTGTGACTTTTTTATTCTCTTTTGTTGGGATTTCGTTTGCTTTTCCGTCTTTTTCCGCAGTAGAACAAAAACTGCGGTGCGGCTTCTGCGACCCCGCCGCGTCCAATGTTTGCCGTCCGTTTGGTCCGTTCTGTCTTGTTAGCGTCCTGCTTTTGCCTTGCAGCCCCCTCTGGGCGCTTTCGTTTGGCCCCGAACTTTGTTCGACACAAGTGATTCCGGGCAGCGCTCGCAGCCCCCCAGGGGGTTTGCGCGCGTCTGCGTGTGGGTGTACCGTGCCTGTCTGTGCGCTGACGCTGGTGGGCCCGTGCCGCCGCAGAACGTGCGCGAGGTGGCGAGCGACGTGCGGCTGACGTTCGAGAACGCCATCAAGTACAACTCGCTGCCCAACCACCCGGTCAACGTGGCCGCCCGCGAGCTGCTGGACCTCTTCGAGCGCAAGTTCCGCTCGTTCCTCGACCGCGAGGAGCGCCACCGCATGCGCGCCGAGATCCGCAGCAGCCAGCTGGTCCACGCCGCCGCCTCGGGCGACCCCAACGCCCCCGCGGAGCTGCCCGTCGACAACATCGAGCCCGAGGAGATGCCCGTCACCGACAGCATCTGCGCGCCCCCGCAGCCCGCGTCGCCTCCGCCGCCGTCGCACGCGCAGGCGGCGGCAGCGGCAGCGGCAGGGGCGGGGTCGGACGAGGCGCCCGAGCCCGTGGTGCCGTACGGCCAGCAGCAGCAGGTCTTTGACGAGAGCCTCGAGATGGTGCAGGCGCTCTCGCACGAGGACCTCGTGCGCGAGGTCATGCGGTACCGCAGGCTGGTGCTCTCGCTGCGCACGCAGCTGGCCAACATCCGCGACCGCGAGCGCCGCTCGCTGCCGCCTGCCCAGCGCGACCGCGACGACTACAGCGAGCCCGCGTCGCCCCGGCCCCCCAAGCGCTCGCACGCCAAGAAGCCCCCGCCCTCGCCCGCGGCGGCCACCACCCCGGCAGCGGCAGCGGCCCCTGCGCCCGCGGCACCGGCGCCAGCGCCCTCGGCGGCGGCCCCGGCGCCCGCGGGGCCCGCAGCGCCGGCGCCGTCGGTGCCCGCGATGAGCGAGGCGGAGAAGGAGCGCCTGGCGGCGCGCGTCGACAGCCTGGGCGAGGCGAACCTCGCGGGCCTGGTGGGCCTCGTGCGCCAGAGCGTGCCGGCGCTGCGCCGCGAGTGCGTGGGCGCGCAGCTGCTGCAGCTCGAGGTCAACATGCGCGCGCTCGACACGGTGACGCTGCGCGAGCTGCAGCACTTCATGGCCCGCTGCGGCGCGGGCGTCGCCAAGC
This sequence comes from Mastigamoeba balamuthi, assembly GCA_902651635.1. Taxonomy (NCBI): domain Eukaryota; phylum Evosea; order Mastigamoebida; family Mastigamoebidae; genus Mastigamoeba; species Mastigamoeba balamuthi. The sequence continues at coordinate 825,826 of CACRSC010001923.1, read as the reverse complement.
GCGCGCGCAACGCGCAGTCGCCCGCGGGCGGCGGCTCGGGAGCGGGCGGCGGGAGCTCGCGGCGCCCGGGGCCCGGGGGGCAGTCGTCGCGGGCGGGGCAGTCGCTGCGCTCGCGGCTCGCGCAGAAGACGCCGTCGTCGGCCCGCGGGCTGCTCGACCGGCGCGCGTCGGAGCACAAGCGCGCGCGCGAGCGCGAGTCCAACGCGACGCCCGCGCCCACGGCGCCCGCGACGCCCGTGGCGGCGGCCCCGCTGGCGACGGCCGCGGACGCCGAGGGCGAGTCGGCCAAGGAGAAGCGGCTGCGCGAGATCGAGAAGGACCTGTTCAACCTGAACCTCAAGAAGCGCTGCCCCAACCCCTGGCAGCGGCTGGCCAAGCAGCAGCAGGAGCTGCAGGCGCAGCAGCAGACCAAGGCCGCGGCGGCCTCGACGTCGCCGCCGCAGCAGCAGCCGCCGCAGGGCGAGGCGGGCGCGGCCTCCAAGTCGGCGTCGCCGGCGCCCGGGCCGATGGCCGTCGACAGCGGCGCCGGCGCAGCCCCGGGGGCCGCAGGCGAGACGCCCGCCGAGGAGAAGCAGCGCAGGAGGGAGAGCTCCGACGACGAGGACGGCGCCGAGACGGGCAGCGGCAGCGGCAGCGGGTCGAGCTCGTCGTCGGACTCGGACGACTCCGAGTCCGAGGCCGAGAGGCGGCCGCCGCCTCCCCCGATCCCCGTCGTCCAGCCCGCGGTCGTCGAGGCCGCCCCGTACACGACGGGCGCGGGCCTCAAGTCCTCGCGGCCGGGCCCCCTCGCCGCGCCCTCGGCGACGCCGGCGGCGGCGGCCCAGGCGTCGGCGGCGTCGGCGGCGTCGGCGTCGTCGCTGTCGCCCAGCAGCGGCAGCCGAGCGGCCGAGGAGACGGTGACGATCCTGCCGGCGCAGTCGCAGGCGCCCAAGGAGGTCGTGCTCGACGAGAGCGCGCTCAGCGCGTGGGCGCACCTCTCGGGCAGCGACGACGAGGGCGACGACGAGGCCGCGGCGGCTGCGGCGGGCAACCGGCAGCCGTCGCCCCCGAGCGCGGGCGCCTCGTGCGAGTCCACGGCGTCGCTGCAGGCGCAACAGCAGCAGCAGTCGTCGGCGGCTGCGGCGTCTGCGGCCTCGCCGGGGGCAGCGGGGGCCGAGGCCGAGGGCAGCGAGGGCGCGTGGTCGCAGTTTGCGGAGATGCAGAAGCGCAAGAAGGAGCGCGAGGCGCAGCGCGCGGCCGAGGAGGAGGAGCGGCGCGCGCAGGCCGAGGCGCTCGAGGCGGCGCGGCGCGCGGAGGAGGCGCGCCAGCGGGAGCAGAGCGAGCGCGAGGCCCGGGAGCGCGAGGAGGAGCGGCACAAGGCCGCGATGGCCGAGCGCGACCGCATCGAGGCGCAGCGGTCGGCCGAGCGCGCCAAGCGGGAGCGCGAGGAGTTCCAGGAGATCGACGCCGAGGAGCAGCGGCGCATGATGGCCTCGTTCGAGGCCACCGTAGCGGGCACGGTCCGCCTCGACATGAGCTCGCTGGCCGCCTTCGCCGCAGAGGCCTCGTCGTCGTCGCTGACGCCCACGGCGCCGACGGCGTCGCCCGACGCGCAGCAGCCGCCGAACCCGTGACCACCCGATTACGATTTCCCAGAGGGAACGGAAACGTGGGGGAGTGTGGGGAGAGAGAGGGAGAGGGAGAGAGAACGCCGCAGCTGTGCCCCGTGACTGGTCAGGCGCCTCCGTCTCGCAAGCAGCTTCTCTCTCTCCCCTCGCTCTGGCGACGACGACGACGACGCGCACTCCCCCTCTGTTTTTTTTTCTCACTTCGCCACGCCTTCACCAACGCACCACACGTTTACACATAACCGCTCCCCTCCTCTCGCCTCTTGGCAGGCTGGGGCCCCCCTCCGGGCGGGGGGGCTCCTGGGCGACCGTGGGGGGCGCAGGACGACGTTGTTACTCTCTCTTCTCTCTCTCTTGTCTCTCGCTGGGGGGTCATACAGTTTAACGGAAACAAAGTGCGGCTTTTGTGGGCCCTGCGGGAGTAGACGACCCCCGTGTGCTCTTCTGCGTCGCTGCCTCTGGGACCACCCCCCCGGCACTCTGTGCTCGCGCGGGGGTGGCGACCGTCTTGCGTGCGCCCCATGACTTGACTGCAGTGCAGCGCAGCAAGCGGAGGGAGCGAGCCTCTGCTGGCCCACAGTTGCTCAGGGGGCCTGATTTATTGCCGTGACTGGCGATGCACAGAATGCCTCCTCTCCAAGAGTGCTCAAGATTGAACAGGCGGCGGATGACGTGGGCGCACCATCTGGCATCGGCCTTTGTGAGCCCATGTGACGTCACACCAGATATTCTCGGCGTGTCTCTGTGAATCTTGCGCAGCGCACAGACTGCGAGCGCCGTGTCTCAGCGAGGGCCAACCCCCTCCTCTGCCGGCCCATTGCATGCCGAAGCGCAGCCGGCGCAGCCGAGGCGAGGCAGCAGAGCAGCCAGCGGCCAAGCGGCGGGCAGCGACGGCGGCGGCTGCGGCAGGCGGGAGCCCCGCTGGGGGCGCCGAGCGGGAGGAGAGGGAGGAGAGGGAGGCGGAGGACGCGAGCGGGGCGGTGGGGGACGACTGCCTGGCGGAGGTGCTGGGGTGGCTGGGGGACAGCCGCAGCCTGGCGCGGTGCTCGCAGGTGAGCCGCAGGTGGCGCAGGGTCGCGCGGTCGCCGGCCCTGTGGGCGCGCACCGTCGTCGTGCTCGCCTCGCGCGAGGCCATGGCCGCCTACGCCACGTCGCCCTACGCCCGCATGCCCTGCCGCCTCCACATCGCCGCCCACGGCCAGGGTGCGCCCTCCCCTTCCTCCCCCTCGGAGGTGCCATCTCCCTCCTTCTGCCGCTGCTGCTGCTGTGCTGCCCTCTGTGCGTTGTGTTGTGTTGCGTTGCTGTTTGTGTGTTGATGTTGCGTTGCCTTGTTGCTGTGTCGGGCTCTGCTGCTGTATTTGCTGCTGTTTCGTTGACGTTTCTTGCATGGCTCTCACTTCTTCTCGCACTCTCGCACTCAGCTGCTGTGTTGCGGTGCCAATGTGCCACAGTGCTTATGTTGGCTTTCCTTTTTTCTTCTGTGCTACGGTTGCCACAGCCTCGAAGGGTCCAGTTCCCTGGTGGCCACCTCCTCAGCAGCAGCCAGTGGTTGTTGAAAGCTGTCCACAGCCATCTCTCTCTCTCTCTCCGAACAACGCAAGCACTACGACTGACACGCCCCGGGGCCCAGTCTGCTCATCGATCGCGCTGGCCGCGCGGTGCGGCGAGAACCTGCTGGGCCTGCGCCTGCGCGGGTGCGGCGAGCGCTCGGGCGACCTCGACATGCTGGGCGCCCTCTGCACGCGCCTCGACACGTTCGAGTGCGTCGACCCCTACGACGAGGGCTCGCGCGCCGTCGCCAACCTCGTGCGCCTGTGCCCGACGCTCACGACCCTCGACGCCCCCGCCTACTCGGGCGTCGCGCGGGCCCTCGCGGTGCCCTCTGTCTGCCCGCGCCTGCAGCGCCTGCGCATCGGCCGCCCCAGCTCGCGCGACGTCGAGCTGTGGGCCACCGCGCTGGCGCTGCGCGGGCCGCTGCTGCGCTCGCTGTCGATCACCGTCGACCGGCGCTCGGAGCTCGGCGAGGTCACGCGGGCGCTGGCCGCGTGCCCGGGGCTGCGCGAGCTCGTCGTCAAGAACGCCGTGCCGCCGCCGGACTTCACGGCCGCCGTCGCCGAGCGCTGCAAGTCGCTCTCGACGCTCCGCCTGCTCTTCCCCTCGGGCGACAGGTACCTGGGCTTCCGGCTGCTGCACGATCTGCTGCGGGGGCTCTCGCCGCTGGCCGAGACACTGGAGGTCCTCGAGGTCGTCTGCCGCAGCTCGTGGGCGGCCACTGAGAGCGAGGAGGACATCGCGGCGGCCCTGCGCGCCCTGCCACGCCTGCGCGTGCTGCACCTGCCCCCGCTGGACCTCAGCGGCCACGCCGTGCTCGACGCGCTGGCCTCGCTCGAGCGCCTCGAGGTGCTCGACCTGCACCGCTGGTCGTGGGGCGCCCGCGCGCAGAGGAGCGTCTGCGAGCTCCTGCGCCGCTGCACGCGCGTCCGCGACCTCGACCTCAGCGAGGTGCGCAGGGCGCTGGCCCCCGTGCTGCGCTCCATCGGCGAGCACCAGCGCTGCCTGCGCAGGCTCTCGTTCGGCAGGTCCTACGGCGAGCCCCTCAACGCCACCGACGCGAGCGTCCGCGCGCTGGTCCCCGCGCTGGCCGGCGTCGAGGACCTGCGCCTGGGCTCCTCGAGGGTCTCAGAGGACCTCCTCGTCGAGCTGCTGCGCGGGGCGCCCGCGCTGACGTCGCTGACGGCCGCCTGCGTGGTGACGCGCCGCACTCTCGAGCTGCTGGCCGACGACCTCACGCTCGCGCCGCGGCTGCGCTGGGCGCGCGTGGCCCTCGACGCGCCCAACGTCGAGGCGATGGCGCGGCTGCGCGAGCGCAGGAAGGGGCTCGTCGTCAAGGACGCGGGGCTGTGGATGATCGAGATACCGCTCGACTTTGACAACGGCTGGGCCGACACGGCGGCGCGCGCGCGCGACACGGGCGAGAGCAGCGACGAGGAGAGCGACGAGTACGGCAGCGACAGCGACAGCGAGTACAGCAGCTACTCGAGCAGCGACTACGGCTACGATTCCAGCTCGGACTCTGCCTTCTCCGACCCGTCGCACAGCGACTCCAGCAGCACCACCAGCGACGACGACGACGACGACGACGACGACGACGGCGACGGCGACGGTGACAACCGTGAGGGCAGAGACAGACCATTTAGGGTTTAGGGTGTGAGCCCAGGGCCACTGGGCGTCGCCCTGAAGCAGTGCAGAGCACAGCGCCTGCTAAGGGAGAACACGCATACATACACACCACGCAACAAGCTCGCCGGGCATCTAGGCACAATCAGGGGTCTGTGATCTCACACTGACGCATAACGAGGGGCATGTCAGGCAGGCCAACGTGGAGCTCACAGCGATCCTGGGCCATGGGATGCAAGGATGAACAGATTCAACGAGTAATCTTTCCATTACTATTGTTCCAGGAGTAGGGCGTTATAGAAAGCCACGCTGTGAGAGTTAAGTGGCTAGAAGAGTCTTATTTATCTTAATGTAACAATAGAGTCTAAATAGTCCTCACACTCCAATCCTGCTCCACCACTCACTCACGGCCCCCCCCATTGACAGCCCGAGTGGGAATGATACCACGCAGCTGTCACATCGCACTGGGCTGTGCGGCTGCCCTTGCTTTGATTCTCAGTTCTCTCTGCAAAGTGACATCGTGTTTGTCCGGAAGCCCCGAAAAGAAAAAAAGATGTCGTGGCACGAGTGCCAGCAGCACGAAACAATCGCACCTCTCAAGCAGCGAAATAGTGCACAGGTGCTCCGTTGAGGCACTGCACTGCGATCACTGCAGGGTATCTTTGAGGTCGAGAATCGCCGTTACGCAAAGCCAGCACCGGCGAAGAGGATTAATCTGCGTTATTACGTTGCTTTTGTTGTGTTGTGTCGTTTTGTTGTGCTATTTTGTTGTTCTGTCAGAGACGAGCCATCAATCGTGATGGATCAGGTTGTGCGCCTCGTGTGCCGCCTTGACGACGAGGCATCTACGTGGACACCAGAGGACGTGAGCGAGTGGCTGGAGCACAGCGGGGTGCCAGCAGAGGTACGCAAGGTGTTGCGGCGTGCGGGGGTGACGGGCAGCCAGCTGATGCACCTGAGCGACGAGGACCTCAAGGAGCTGGGAATCAGTGCAACGGGGCCCAGAGACGAGCTGGTGGAGCTGGCGGAGAAGCTGCGTGCCGACCATTTCGCGGTACTGGGCAAGTACTTTGGTGACCCAGTGATCGTTCCCTCTGCCCTGCCGAAAACGCCTGTGGCTGGTGACGGTGCTGCTCATCTGGCGGCCCCTGTGCGTGTCTGTAGAAAATGACCAGCGTTCCTTCCCTATGGCTGGTGTTCGTCCAGAAGCTTCCCGAGCACCATGGGCAGCAGAATTTGCCCGCTCTGTTGTTGTCCACATGCACTCGCTGCTCGTCGCCAACACGGCACGGCGCATGGCCAGAGACCGAAGATACACTGCTGGGGGCCGAGATCATGCTATGGTGTGACGGTTGCAGCAGGCCTTGGCGAGTACCCACACGCGGCCTCATTGCCATGCCTATGACACATTTCGGCTCTGACAGCGAGCTCTATGTGCCGGAGATGAACATTCGAGAGCCCTCAGTCCTTTGACCGCCACACTCAAGTGTAAGCCACTGAGAGTCGGGGACAACGCAATCTATGTTTGGTGGGCTGGGAGCCTGTGGCCAGATGGGAGTGCGGAGGGCCACCTGTTGCTCAGTTTCCGCGGGAGGCCTTCTGGAGCACCTCGTCGTAGTCCAGCGTTGCCACGTCGCCCGCCTGCACGGCGGTGCTGAGGCCCACGAGCGCAGAGCGCATGGCCTTGTCGGTGGTCGTGTAGATCACCTTCATCTTGATCGACGCCGCCGCGGGCGCCCAGAGGAAGAAGACCAGCTTGCTCCTGCTCCCGTCCCCCGTCTCGTACTCGAGGTCGTACACAGCGAACCTGCACGTGTCCTTGGGCAGCGCCGCCACCAGGTCGGCGTACTGCGCACTGCGGGGCGCCACGCGGTCGACGACGACGCTGCGCAGGTCGTCAGCTACCCTGAAGACCACGAAGCGGCCCGTCTTGGAGAGCTTGAGGTCGTTGAACGCCGTCACCACCTCGTCCGCGATTGGCACTGCCATTGTCTGCCTCTATGATTCCTCTTCGACCTCTTCTTCAGCCCACTGGCTTGCTTTTGTTCAGTTTGTTCTGAAGATCCGGGTACCGAAAGCCCTCAGGTTTTCACAATCGGTTTTCGTGGAACAGACGGCGAATATACCGAGAACAGATTAGAAGTCACAGGGCACTCAGTCTCTGCAGCCACTGGATGAATCCTGCCCGCAGTAGCCATGGCGACTGTCTTATGCGTCCTGAGGGACTTGTTCTCTCCGAATGCGATTCACTACAGCTGCAGGGAAGCCTCGTGGTCACTCCACGGCCTTCTCTGCAAACGTCGTGCGAACTGGGAGGGTAGAGCGCCCAGAGTGTACTGCACGACTTCAGCGCCTGCTGCAGACCACGCAGTGCTCCCGAGCGATGACCAGGACCCCCGTCGTGACACAGGCCACGGATTCTGCCCAGCTGGATAACGTTGAGGACGTCGGAGGTGCCGTCCGACTCGCCGCGGTCCGAGCTATCATACCCCATCATGAATACCGGGTATGTGCAGAGGGAGGTGCGCACACGAGACGCAACAAAAACAGCGCTTGGAGTTGTCGATAGATGGGAATCTGTGCGACATCCACCGCAAGCCCAAGACACTTGGAGAGTGGAGAGTGAGAGAGAAGATATGCAAAGAGAGCAGAAGCAGAACTGACTGTGCATCGCGACAGGAGACTGACTACATTTGATTTGGGCGTGCGTGTGCGATGCCGTGGCCTCGGAAGGGGATGCAGTGGGCACAGGACAGAGCAGCAGGGAGGAGGCGGGGGGAAAGAGGCCACCGAGAAAACCCCCACGCCTATTGCGCTCTTCCTGGTCGCGCAGCTGGCCGCCTCGCTGGTGACGCGCTCGACGACCGACGACGATATTTCCGACGAGCATGACGGATCAACGACTGGTGGCAGGGCCTCGAACGACGACAGCACGACGGGAGCAGCGCGAGGAGAGGACGAACTCGAACGCGCGCGTGCCCGCAGAGGATGTACGACAACGACGAGAGAACGCGACGACGGGGCCGGGATGAACGCCAATACTGCAGAAAACGACTCGCGCGAGGGGTGAGTAATGTGTCGAGGGGGACAACAACAAAGAAGAGGAAGGGGAAATTGGGGATCAGGGGAGAGCGAGATGGGCCAGGTCCCGGGATGCCACCACGCCCAGGCCGGGAGGTTCAGGGCGACTAAGAGAACGCGCGACGCGAGGAGCACGAAGGCAGGCGTCGGTGCTGATGATATCCAACGCGCGAGGAGCAGGGCGGTGGTGCGTTTGTGTGTCGTTCGCTGCCGCACGGCGGAAGGACTGCGACAGTCGCTGCCCATGCGCATCCCCCTCGTCGTCTGGGCCCACCACCCGGTTGCTCCCTGCGCGGCGGGTGGGGCGGAGAGGACACCTGCGTGAGCGGCGGGGCGGCAGAGAGGCGAGAGAACAATTGAACGGATCGACAGAGCGCCGGAAAAGGAGGGAAAAGAAAAGGACGGAAGGCAAGGGCGGGGAGGGAGGCAGCGCACGTGCGCGTCGGACAGGCCGAGGGCGAGCCGCGCGACCTCCGCAGCGCCGCGGAGCGTCGCGGGCGAGGACTCCGGGTGACCTCCGAACCACGAGCCCCCTCCTCACTGGGAGAAGAGCTCCCCCCGCGACCTCGGTGTGACGCGCCCCTCCAGGCAGGTCCCGCGGCCACCCTCCTTGCCCCTTGCCTTCGCAGTAGGGCAGCGCCCCTGCAGACGCAGGGCCAGAGGTTCCCCGAAACGACAGGGAGCACAGCCGGTTTCCCACCCTTCAGGTCACTGCGCACCACGCGGGCGGGCAACACGCGCGCGGCGGAGGTGGGGGTCAGCGCGCGGAAATTACAAAGAGGTGCCCACGCCATACGCGCGCCGGCAGAAAACACAAATTCAAACTCCATATTGCTCAGCCGGCCGATCGGAACTGGGGCGCGCGCACAAAGAAGGGCAGAGGGACCCCGGGGGTGCTCTTGGACACGGCGAGGGGGAAGAATTTCGGAGGGAAAAGGCTGGGGGAAGGGGGGTGTCAGAGAGCGCGCGGACGCACAGAATCGCGGAGCAGGCTGGAGGCTGGGTGATGTTCTGTGCGGGCGCGGCCCCCGGCGAGCCTCCTGCGAGACACGCCAGGGGCGTGCGCGTGCGCCCGCGCCAGAGCCGCTGGTCCGTGGCGACCGCAGCAGTGGCATCGAGGCGAGCAGTGTGTTTGCTGTGGCGTCGCCTTTGATAAAAACAAAGTGCGGCCGGGGCCGATTCGTGGAGAAGCTGCCGCAGAAGTTGCCGACGAAAAACGCTGCCGCGGCGCACCCCAAAGGCGTCATCGCTGACGCATTGCAGCGGCTATTCGACATCCAAAGGCAGGGAGAAAGGCGATGTTGAACGATAGATATTCCCCGGGGCGTGTGCTGACACGTGAATCTATCGGTGCTTTTGCCGAAGAAGACGACGCGAAAGCTCACCAGCGCCAAAGCCATCGGCCGCGCGCCAGCAGGACCCCAAGAACTCCCCATACCAAGCCCCCAGTGTGCCCTCTGCGCAAAATCGACAGCCTGGCGGCCTCGCTCTCACGATGCCGGCGGCTCGCAGGTAATGTCGAAGAAGGAGGCTGGCAAGCACGATGAGAACGGCGGCCACGCGGAAAAGCACCCGCGCAGGACCGAGCCCCACGACGAGTCGCTCTACACCCGCATGTTCTCCATGCTGCTGGTCGCCCTGCCGTTCTTCGGTGCTGCAGCCCTCGGCGTGCTGTCGCAGACGTGCAGGGTGCTCCGCACCAAGTGCCAGAGTGAGGCTGAGCGCCGCAAGGAGGTCCGGATCCAGGGGCACCGAAACCCAGCGCAGGCCCTCAAGCGCCTGGTAAACTACCCACCCCTGCACTCGGCGACCCATGTTATCATCGAGACACGAGATACAACACCCCCACCCCATTTTAGCCGTTTTGCACTGCGCCCATAGCTGCAGTTGATTCACCAGCTCGTGGTTTTGGGGCTCGTGAGGCAGTGTCGACGTTGTGGTCTGACGCGGTGAGAGCCTGCGCCATCATCTCTCGCTCGTGCCCTGTCTTGAGAATCAGGGGGCGGGGGCCGAAAAAGAACCCAGTGTTAAAGAGGAAACAGAGATGAAAGACTGAATCGTACTACTCGAGTTTGAGCATTGTACACAAACTTGAGCAGACAGACCACATGGAACTACCACATCATCAAATTGCAGCCCACTGCACTCTGTGAGTTGTTAGGCGACTACCATCACTCCACCACCTGCATGGCTGTCTCATTGGTGGACACCGAAGGCGTGAATCATCCATTACTGCAGTCGGTGGAGAAAAATAATGCCCCTGTAGCGATGATTCACATTTCTGGTGGCCACAAACGAAAAACACCCATGCAGGTGGTGGAGCGGTGGTCGTCGCCCAACTCTTCACTGAGCTCAGTGGGCTGTCATTTGATGTTAGATTCACGTGGTGCGCCTGTTCATATCCGTGCACAGCTGCTCAAGTTCAAGTGGACAAACCAAAAGGCCCGGGTGCCGTCCTTCATCTCTGTTTCCTCGTTCACTCTGGGTTCTCTACGTGACCACCCTCCTCCTCCCCGCCCGCCTCGTCTGCCGCAGCCCCCTCTGGCAGCCCCAGGCACGTGAGGCGGGGATAGTGCACCCTCAGGCGGTAAGCGATGCCCCTGGCTTCTGACACCACGACCCTCAGGGCAGGGCACGTGCGAGAGATGATGGCGCAGGCTCTCACGACGTCGGACCACGTCGTGTGGCGCTGCCGCACGAGCCCCAGAACCTCGAGGTGAGGGAGCGGCTGCGGCTGCGGCTCCTCACGCCCCTGGGCAGCTCCCAGGATGTCGCCCACATCCTCAGCGAAGCTGGCGAATGCCACGACAGAGGCCCCGCAGTCAAGCACCATCAGCCTGGATGGGAGAGAGCCGGCCACAGCAGCCCTCCTCTCCCTCACCTGGTCGCCCGGGTCCTCGGGCCGGGGCTTGTCAGAGGGCAGGCACACTGCCGCCAAGGCACCGCTGAGGCCCTCGCACAGCGCATCCCCAAAGGCCGAGCTGTCCCAGAGTCCGTCGGCATTGGTGCGGGCGGTGACAGAGGACAGGTTCGGGCAGTTCCACGCAAGAGCCTGCACGAGCAGAGAGTACTCGGAGAGGTCGCCCTGTGCGGGTGAAGCGAGAGAGAGCGACTCGAGAGAGCCCAGAAGACTCGGGTCCTCGTTGCACAGCCGGGCCAGATAGGAGGGAGCCCCAGAGTCCAGTTCCAGAGCTCCCAGGTCAAGAACTCTCAGGGCAGGAGCAGCGCAGAACAGGCGAGCGAGGACTCTTCCAGAGACTGGGCTTGGGCGGGCCTGCGCGCCTGCGCCTGGTTCGGAGGGTGTCGGGTGCAAAACGCTGAAACGGAGCAACGCCATGGGAGGGGGTATTGCATACCTCGTGTCTCGATGATAACATGGGTCGCCGAGTGCAGGGGTGGGTAGTTTACCAGGCGCTTGAGGGCCTGCGCTGGGTTTCGGTGCCCCTGGATCCGGACCTCCTTGCGGCGCTCAGCCTCACTCTGGCACTTGGTGCGGAGCACCCTGCACGTCTGCGACAGCACGCCGAGGGCTGCAGCACCGAAGAACGGCAGGGCGACCAGCAGCATGGAGAACATGCGGGTGTAGAGCGACTCGTCGTGGGGCTCGGTCCTGCGCGGGTGCTTTTCCGCGTGGCCGCCGTTCTCATCGTGCTTGCCAGCCTCCTTCTTCGACATTACCTGCGAGCCGCCGGCATCGTGAGAGCGAGGCCGCCAGGCTGTCGATTTTGCGCAGAGGGCACACTGGGGGCTTGGTATGGGGAGTTCTTGGGGTCCTGCTGGCGCGCGGCCGATGGCTTTGGCGCTGGTGAGCTTTCGCGTCGTCTTCTTCGGCAAAAGCACCGATAGATTCACGTGTCAGCACACGCCCCGGGGAATATCTATCGTTCAACATCGCCTTTCTCCCTGCCTTTGGATGTCGAATAGCCGCTGCAATGCGTCAGCGATGACGCCTTTGGGGTGCGCCGCGGCAGCGTTTTTCGTCGGCAACTTCTGCGGCAGCTTCTCCACGAATCGGCCCCGGCCGCACTTTGTTTTTATCAAAGGCGACGCCACAGCAAACACACTGCTCGCCTCGATGCCACTGCTGCGGTCGCCACGGACCAGCGGCTCTGGCGCGGGCGCACGCGCACGCCCCTGGCGTGTCTCGCAGGAGGCTCGCCGGGGGCCGCGCCCGCACAGAACATCACCCAGCCTCCAGCCTGCTCCGCGATTCTGTGCGTCCGCGCGCTCTCTGACACCCCCCTTCCCCCAGCCTTTTCCCTCCGAAATTCTTCCCCCTCGCCGTGTCCAAGAGCACCCCCGGGGTCCCTCTGCCCTTCTTTGTGCGCGCGCCCCAGTTCCGATCGGCCGGCTGAGCAATATGGAGTTTGAATTTGTGTTTTCTGCCGGCGCGCGTATGGCGTGGGCACCTCTTTGTAATTTCCGCGCGCTGACCCCCACCTCCGCCGCGCGCGTGTTGCCCGCCCGCGTGGTGCGCAGTGACCTGAAGGGTGGGAAACCGGCTGTGCTCCCTGTCGTTTCGGGGAACCTCTGGCCCTGCGTCTGCAGGGGCGCTGCCCTACTGCGAAGGCAAGGGGCAAGGAGGGTGGCCGCGGGACCTGCCTGGAGGGGCGCGTCACACCGAGGTCGCGGGGGGAGCTCTTCTCCCAGTGAGGAGGGGGCTCGTGGTTCGGAGGTCACCCGGAGTCCTCGCCCGCGGCGCTGCGGAGGTCGCGCGGCTCGCCCTCGGCCTGTCCGACGCGCACGTGCGCTGCCTCCCTCCCCGCCCTTGCCTTCCGTCCTTTTCTTTTCCCTCCTTTTCCGGCGCTCTGTCGATCCGTTCAATTGTTCTCTCTCGCCTCTCTTCCGCCCTGCCGCTCACGCAGGTGTCCTCTCCGCCCCACCCGCCGCGCAGGGAGCAAACGGGTGGTGGGCCCAGACGACGAGGGGGATGCGCATGGGCAGCGACTGTCGCAGTCCTTCCGTCGTGCGGCAGCGACCGACACACCAACGCGCCACCGCCCTGCTCCTCGCGCGTTGGACAACATCGACGTCGCCCGCGTCTCCCTCCTCGCGTCCCATCCTGAACTTCCCAGCCTGGGCGTGGTGGCATCTCGGGACCTGGCCCATCTCGCCCTCCCCTGCCCCAATTCCCCTTCTTCTTCTTCTTTGTTGTTGTCCCCCTCGACACATTACTCACCCCTCGCGCGAGTCGTTTTCTGCAGTCTCGGCGTTCATCCCGTCGCGTCCTCTCGTCGTCGCCGCCGTCGTGCGTCTACTGCGGACACGCGCGCGTTCGAGTTCGTCCTCGTGCTGTTCCCGTCGTGCTGTCGTCGTTCGAGGCCCTGCCAGCAGTCGTTGATCCGTCAAACTCGTCGGAAATATCGTCGGTCGTCGAGCACCAGGTCACCAGCGAGGCGGCCAGCTGCGCGACCAGGAAGAGCGCAATAGGCGTGGGGGTTTTCTCGGTGGCCTCTTTCCCCCCGCCTCCTCCCCTGCTGCTCTGTCCTGTGCCCACTGCATCCCCTTCCGAGGCCACAGCATCGCACACGCACGCCCAAATCAAATGTAGTCAGTCTCTCGTCGCGATGCACAGTCAGTTCTGCTTCTGCTCTCTTGCATATCTTCTCTCTCTCTCTCTCTAAGTTCCTTTTAGGGCTTGCGGTGGATGTCGCACAGATTCCCATCTATCGACAACTCCAAGCGCTGTTTTTGTTGTGTCTCGTGTGCGCACCTCCCTCTGCACATACCGCTATTCATGATGGGATCTGAGAGCCCGGGCTGCGGCGAGTCGGTAGGCACCTTCAACGTTCTCGACACTATCCACCTGGGCAGCATCCGTGGTCTGCGCCACGACGTTGGTCCTGGGCTTCACTCGGGAGCGCTGCGTGGTCTGCAGCACGGCGCCGAAGTCCTCCACTCTGGGCGCTCTCCTGTCCCAATTCTCGCGACGCACACACGCGTTTGCAGAGAAGGCCGTGGCGTCCGACCTGCGGGAGCCCAGGCTCTTCTGTCTGGCGTTGAGGGCGCGATGGCGTGGCGCTGCTGCTCGGGGACCGCCCGGGGGCGCAGCACCTGGCGAGGCGCGGGTTCAATCTCCTCAAAGGCCCGCAGCGAGGCCCATGCGGGCGCTGGCCGATGAGCTCAACGATGGTCTACGTCCTGTGCACTGAGCGGTGACGTTTCAGGTCTCCTGGCGAGATATTTTTCCCGTTGTGACACGGCAGACAGTGGGAAATATCCTTGCGTATAGAACACTGCCAGTCGTGAGGTAGCAGGGTCTACGCCCCAGACCCAAGCTGATACATATCCTTCACCACCTTGCACACTGAGCAAACGATACAAATGAAATCCTCTCTTGGTCGTGCGAAAACTGACGCACGTAACAGTGCAGGCGAGTTTTGCTCTCGCTGTATGGTAAAGTAAGATGTGCAATTTGTGGTCTTGTTCTGTGTGTGATTAGTGTCGACCCCTGTTGTTACATGAGGGAGCACCCGCGGGCACGCTCGTCGCCAGCCTCCTGCTGTGCATTCGCGCTCTCTTCCTGTACATCGCTAGCCTTTTGCTCATCCTCTGGGCTGCTCTTCTCCTCCTCCCCCTCATCATCCTCCTCCTCGGCCTCCGCCTCTTTGTCCTCTGCTGCCTCGCCCTCTGGAGACGCGGCCGCTCCCTGCTTGCCCTCGTCGCGGCCCTCCTCGTCCTCGGGCTGCTCGAACTGGTCGTCGTAGTCCTCCAAGTCCGCGATCTCCTCGTCGTAGTCGGAGACGACGCTGCTGAGCACGCTGCCCAGGATGGACCCGATCGATGCGCGCACCCGCGCAGCAAACGCGAAGGGCAGGCTGGCGGCCAGGCTGGGCATGGCACCCGCGGGCGGGTCGCATTCGGGGCCCAGCTCGGGCTCCTCCTCGGAGCTGTCCTCCTCCTCCTCCTCCTCCNCTGCTCGAACTGGTCGTCGTAGTCCTCCAAGTCCGCGATCTCCTCGTCGTAGTCGGAGACGACGCTGCTGAGCACGCTGCCCAGGATGGACCCGATCGATGCGCGCACCCGCGCAGCAAACGCGAAGGGCAGGCTGGCGGCCAGGCTGGGCATGGCACCCGCGGGCGGGTCGCATTCGGGGCCCAGCTCGGGCTCCTCCTCGGAGCTGTCCTCCTCCTCCTCCTCCTCCTCCTCCTCCTCCGCCTGCCCCGCTCCCTTGCGCACAGGGTCCACCTCAGAGGCCTCGGCCAGCGACATGTCCGCCCGGCGGTCGTCTTCGCGCTCCGCCTCGAGCGCCTTCCTCGCTGAGTTGCGCTCGGGCCACACCTCCGAGGCCTCGTCGACCGACTGCTCCTCCGGCTCCGGCAGGCGCACTGGTGGCCGCTCTGTCTTGGTGGCAGCGGCTGCCTCTCCCCCAGGCACAGCGGCGCACTTTAGGTCCAACTCCGGGGCCTCGTCCTCCGAGTCCTCGTTCGTCTCCCCGCCGGCCTTGGCAGCCGGCTCGTTCTCGGACTTGGCGAGGGCCGGAATGGCGTGCTTGACTGCGTCCACGCGGTTGGCATCGGGCCCTCTGACTGCTTCCTGCTGCTTCTCGACCTCCTGGGCCGCGCAGACCGCGACCGGCATGTCGACGCGCACCGTTGCTAGGCCAGACGTGGGCGCGGCGTGGGGCTTCCCGTCCTGGTGCGCCCCCTGGGCCCCCTGGTTCTGCCCGCGCGCCTGCTTCGCTCGCGCAGGGACCGGCAGAGGCCTCGCCTTCTGGTGCTGGGGACCCGCAGCAGCGGCCTCCTTGTGCTCTTCGCCCCTGCGGGCCGGCAGCACCGGGGGCTGCTGGGCCTCAGGCCTGGGCGCGTTGGCCGCCTTCGCTGCAGCCGCGGCGGGCGTGTTGCCCTTGGAGGTCTTGCGGGGCGCCTGCGCCTCGCTCTCCCGCCGGGCGGCCTCCTCCCTGCGCTGGATCTCTGCCGCCGCGGCCGCCTTGGCCCGCTTGATCGACTCTAGCTCGCTGACCCTCTTGCTCGCCTCGGCCTTGGCGGCGCACGCGGCCCTCTCCTCCTCCCTCATGCGCTCCTCCTCGAGCATCCTGTCCTCCTGCGCTCTCCGCTTCTTCATCGCCTCCAGGGCCAGCGCCGCTGCCCTGTCGATGGCCTGCCGCCGCTCCTCCTCCGAGACGGGCTTTGGCGCTGCCGCTGGCTTGGCGCTGGCCTGCTTCGCTGCCGCCGCCGCCCGCTCTGCGGCCAGTCGTCGCTCCTCTCGAGCGCGTGCGGCCTTCGCTGCGCCAGCTGCTGGCGCCCCGGCCTGCTGCTTGGGCGCCGCCGCGGCTGCCCGCTTCTCCTCCTCGCGCTGCCGTCGCTCCTCCTCTCGTGCGCGTTCGGTCTTCGCTGCGCCTGCCTGCTGCTTGGGGGCCGCTGCGCTGCTGTTGCCGCCGCTCTGCCTGGCCAGCGCAGCCTCGGCCTGCGGGCGCTCCTCCTCGGGCGCCGAGGTGATGGTGCCCCGTATCCTCGTCTGCCTGATCGCCCCCGCCATGACGGCTGCGGCCGCGGCCGCCTGCTTCTGCGTCGCCGAGCTCGGGAGGCTCGACGTCCTCGTCGCGCGCACCTCGGGCTGCGGCGGCGGCCTGGGCGCCGCAGAGGCGGCCGGGGGGCACTTGCGCTGCTGCGGGAGCGCGTCGCTGCCGTGCTTGGCCATGAGCGTGTCGAGCTTCCGGGCGTCCTCCGAGAGGTTCTTCTTGTCGACCTCGCGCTGGTCGACGCGCTGCGGCTGCGTGGGCGCGCGCACGCGCACGGGCGACGACATCCTGCGCTCGACGAGGGGCGCCGCAGGGGCCGCCTTGGGCGTGCGCATCGACCACCGCAGCTGGTCCTCGGCCCGCTGCAGCTCCTCCGTGGCCGCCAGGCGCGCCTTCTCCTCCTCGACCCTCCGCAGGTACTCGGCCGTCTCGCGCTCGATGGCCGCCTGCTGCTCGGCCCTCAGCTCGGCCTCGCGCTGCTCGGCGACCCTGCGGGCGACCTGCGCCGCCTCCAGCTCGCCGGCGAGCTTCCGCGTGCGCTCGGCCTCGTCGACCAGCTCCTGCTGCGTGTGCTCGGGCAGCAGCTCCCAGAACGCCGTCTCGCTGATGCGCTCGGGGTCCAGGTACGCAGACGTCCACTGCGACTCGATCTCTGCGGCCGCTTGTTCAGTCGGTTTCGAAGCAGCAATAATCAACAAACAGCGAGGGAGCTGTGGACAATCAATGATCGCCAATTCAATTGAAAGGATCAGAAATCGACTTTGAGTAAAGAGGGCAAATGGAAATCAATGGGCACGAATCAATTGTAGAGTTGCTCCAAATGACGACTACACATCGATTGAGCAATGCGGTAAAAGGTAAAAAAGAAAGGGCACACATTCAAATAAGCAGGTGAAAACCGAATATGATCCGCCTGCCAATCAAGGAGCGCCAATTCAATTGAAGGAGTCCAGCGAATACGACAAATTTCGGCTTCTACAAATAAAGTACCGCGAAATAATCAAAGAGAGCCAAATCAATTGAAGGGGCTCAGAGCAGAGATTCGACAGCACGGGCAAAGCAAATCGCGGGAGGGGCGCAGGATCAACTGAAAGGGGCGCAGGGGGACCTTTGTCGGAGCGGCAGTACTCAGTGCGGAGCCACTCGACAGCGCGGCGCGGGTCGCGGCACAAGGAATAATCAAGCAGCGCCAAATCAATTGAAGGTGCTCAGAGATTCGACAACACAGGGTACGCGGAATCAACAGCGAAGGGCGCAGAGTCAACTGAGAGGGGCGCAGGGGGGGGGGGGGG
>CACRSC010001923.1:779133-801495 GCA_902651635.1 Mastigamoeba balamuthi | reverse complement strand
CCGGCCGCGAAGGGGGACGGCGGGTCCAACGCCACCCGAACTCCGAGAGAACCGTTAGAAAATGAGGGTGTTTGCGTCACGCGGGAAAAATCCTCACGTGGCCCCGAGGTGCGGTCAAACGAACCTCACTGTAAGATATCGGAAGTATGCGAGTATATCACCAGACGATATCACGTTGCCAACGTCATCCTTTTCTCACAAGACTCATTTTCTAACGGTTCTCTCGGAGTTCGGGTGGCGTTGGACCCGCCGTCCCCCTTCGCGGCCGGCGGGTGCTGTTCGGTCCAGACCTTCCGGGCGTCGACACCGGGCCATCCGCGGTGCGCATCTTCCCCTCCGGTTTGTGCTTCGCCCAGCGTGTGCAATTGGGTGTTTGTTTCTTTTGTTTTCGCGGCAAATTTCCTCTCCTCCCTTCCGCGCGCGCCCCGCAGCCCCACGCCGTTAAATTCCCACTGCGACCGATCGCCCCTCGTCGCCCCCCATCTGCGCGGCGATTTCTGTTCGCGGCGTGGTGCGCGTTGTCGAGAGCGCGTGTGCCAAGCGTGTTTGAAGTTATTTTGTGTCTCTTCGTTTTCTTTTCTGCTATAAAGGAATTAAGTCTCCCCGTCGGCTCTTCGCCCTCTCCTCCCTCGAGGCGATGGTACAATTGAGCGCGCACCAGAGGGTAGGCGTCGAGTGCGGTTTCCCCTCAATTTCCGATTTCTGTTGGAAGTTTGAATTCGAATTTGAGGGGCGATAGAAATTGCCCGAGGTTTTGTTGGTGCGCGCTTCCTGTGGGGGTCCGAGCGTCCGAGGGACTCGTTCTCCCTACTTTGCGACCGCGGTATCGGGCGCACGTCGGCGCCCTCGTTGGCGCGAAACGGCGGCGCGCTCTGTTTGATTTGGGAGCACAGATTCGGATTTTGATTTTTCTGATTTTCCGTTGTGTTATCGGCGCGCGGATATGCCCGTTCTCTGTCGCCGCTCACTCTCCGTGTATACATATTTCCCGCCTTGCTTTGCGGGCCAGCGCGTTCTCCGCTGTGTGTCCGTTGTGATCGAAGGGGTGATCTTCTGGAAGTGATTTCTGTTGCTCTTTGAGTCATCGGATCGCGGTGGGAAAATGCAGAAAATTGGGAGGGGAAATTCCACGAAAACGAGCGCAACAACTCTGTTGGCCGGGCGGGCGTCTCTGTTGTTCTTCTGCCCTGCCGGTACCGGTACTCACGTGGCCGCGCTGTCCAGACGTGGTTGATAAGACTTGGAGCGGAGCGGAGGCAGCGGAGGCACGCGGGGGCCGAGGGCAGGGGCCCACATGGCCCACCGAGGGCAGCGCACCCGCACTGGGGGACCCACTGGGGTCTCCCGCCGGCGGGCGCTGCCCCGGGCCAGGGCCCCATCGGCCCTCGCACGTGCGGGGGTGCGGGGGGCAACGGGGGCAGAGGGCACCAGTGCGGGCCAGCGTGCCTCTCGGAGGAGGAGTAGCAGGCGCAGGTGCAGGCGCAGGCACTCTGGCCCGGGCGCCCTCTGCCCCCCTCGAGCCTCCCCGCCACCCCCGCTCCCGCACCAGCGCGGGTGTCGCGCCCGGCAATGGGGGGCGTCGCGGGGCCCTCGGCGGTCACAAACGCGACCTCGACACGCCATTCCTGGGGGCCGACTGCGGGTGTGCCCCGCGGCGCCCCGCTCGCCGCGTCGCCCACGCGCGACAACGCGGTGGCCTCGACGGCAGCCGCGGCCCACCGCGGCGTCGCCCCGGGGCGCTGTCCGCCTCACCGCGCGGCCGAGGAGCGACGGGCACCAGCACCAGCGGAAGCAGAGGCAGCTAGCTGCAGGGCGCCGAGTTGGAAGAGGCAGCAGGAGCTGGCGCTGCCAGCAACAGTGGCACGCGCGGCCGGCGGGATCAGAAGTGCCCACGCCTCCTCGTGGCTGATCCTGGGGTGTCGCCCTCGCTCGTCGCGGGGCCGGCATGCAGAGAGGGGCACAACGAAACAGTGAATCATAGGCAACGTCGTTAGGCGGCAGACGAATAAAACAACTCTCTGCGGTGACAGAACTCGTGTGGCTCTTGTGAAAACGTTTAGCGATCTATGGGGCCAGCGCCACGGCTACCCCTATCGGAGCTCGTCCATAGATATCTCGAATTGATGTGCAGAGTCAGCGCCAGCAGCGGGTTGAAGGTGTTCTATCTTGACAGTGCGCACTTCTCGTTGAGTCTCAGGATGGCGGTCTGCTCCCGGGGGGAACTCCACGCGGAGCGCCAGCACGCGCATGACCTCTGTCGGCGCCAGGCGCCACGTGACCTTGCCGCTGCTCGCACGCCAGAGCTACGCGGCCTCGGGCACCCTCTCGACGCTCAGGAACTCCGCCATGTGCGAGAGCCTCGTCAGCCTGTCCCGCGCGCCCCTCTACTCAGTTGCGCGGTCATCTTGTACACGCCGCTCTGCTGCTGCTGCGCCCCCAGTTGGTTGTAGCGCCGCTGCGCCACCGCCTGCTCCACGCGCTCGGTGACGGTGCCGACGATCTTGCAGACGAGGGCCTCGTACGCGCCCTGCGTCAGCGCGCCCTCGTACTGGCGGCACACCGACTCGGTCGACGCCGCCAGCACGATGAACGGGGTCTCGGCTTACTCGAGCAAGTCGAACTCGCTCTACGTGAGCTCGTACTAGACGCGCGCTGGCGATCATATCCAGCGTGCCACGCATCCTCGGAAGCACGTACTGCTTGCACGTGACGTCCACGTATTCCTGGGCGGGGCCATCAGAACGACAAGGGTGAGTGGCGGGCGAGCAGGGCAGTCGGTGAACCGCGACGGTGGCGGGGCAGCTCTTGCTCGTGTCGGTGAGCGTCTAGAGACACGTGCGGATCTTGTCGAGAGCGCCGGTCACGTGGCCGAAGAGCTTCTGGCACTCGGAGAACGTGATGGCTTTGAGCATCTCGACGTCCGATGCGCTCTGGCCCAGGCAGCTGATCAACGACAGTTTTGGAGCAGCCAGCCAGTCAGTCAGCCAGCGTGGAGGACGCGCTGCGAGAGTACCCAGATGCTGCGGGCAGAGGGCTGGTCCTGCTGGCCCCAGCCGCAGTTGGCGGTGATCTCCTTGTGGTCGGGGACGATGACGTCGATCATGCCGCTCGTGATCACCGTCGCAGTGTTGATGATTGCGCAGGTACAGTGCTGCGAGCACGTCAGCAGGCTCCTCTGCAGCACAGCAGAGTTGAGTTGGTTTGAACTGGCCCGCTGCTCCCTCCGTTCATTGATTGCCAGTCCGAAGTACACCGTGTTTGGACACCTCCACATAGGCGTGGGCATCGATGGGTCGCGGTGCAATTTTGAGCTCCAAAACAATGTTGTCATTGTACCCAAGGGGCGGGTCCGAGAGGCAGCAGCGCAGAAGAACACACTGGGGACGACAACTCCTGCAGGGCCACAAAAGCCGGGCACTGTTGTATAAAAATGTCTACCACGTTTCACAACAAAATCGTGTTTCATTTTCAGAGCCCACTTCCAGTTCTGCACTGCGCACAATATGGGAGGAATGTATGGCATTGAATCAGATTGGGCCGAGGAGAGCAAGATTCTGAGTGACACGTCATGGGTCATAAGATACCCCTCTGGGTCGATATTTTCTCTCCCCGTTGTGTTGTGCGACCCAGGCGGCGGCGATGAAGCGCGTGCTGAGCGGAGACAGCGAGCCCCAGGCCAAGCACCCACGCCTGGCCCCCGGCGACGACCCGCTCGAGGGCGCCGACGACGAGCCCTGCGCGCCTGCCGCCTCGCGCGTGGGCGCCGAGGAGGCCGCGGGGGAGGAGGTGGACCCCCTGGACGCCTTCATGGCGGGCGTCGAGCAGCAGGTCGCCCGCGAGGCCGCCGCTGCCCCCGCTGCCCGCGCGGCCCAGCGCGGCAGCACCGGCGCCCCGGAGCGCCCGGACATCGACGACATGGACCCCGTCGAGAGCTTCCTCGCCTACCGCGCCACCAAGCGCCTCCAGCAGCAGCAGCCCCAGCCCCAGNGACAGTTTTGGAGCAGCCAGCCAGTCAGTCAGCCAGCGTGGAGGACGCGCTGCGAGAGTACCCAGATGCTGCGGGCAGAGGGCTGGTCCTGCTGGCCCCAGCCGCAGTTGGCGGTGATCTCCTTGTGGTCGGGGACGATGACGTCGATCATGCCGCTCGTGATCACCGTCGCAGTGTTGATGATTGCGCAGGTACAGTGCTGCGAGCACGTCAGCAGGCTCCTCTGCAGCACAGCAGAGTTGAGTTGGTTTGAACTGGCCCGCTGCTCCCTCCGTTCATTGATTGCCAGTCCGAAGTACACCGTGTTTGGACACCTCCACATAGGCGTGGGCATCGATGGGTCGCGGTGCAATTTTGAGCTCCAAAACAATGTTGTCATTGTACCCAAGGGGCGGGTCCGAGAGGCAGCAGCGCAGAAGAACACACTGGGGACGACAACTCCTGCAGGGCCACAAAAGCCGGGCACTGTTGTATAAAAATGTCTACCACGTTTCACAACAAAATCGTGTTTCATTTTCAGAGCCCACTTCCAGTTCTGCACTGCGCACAATATGGGAGGAATGTATGGCATTGAATCAGATTGGGCCGAGGAGAGCAAGATTCTGAGTGACACGTCATGGGTCATAAGATACCCCTCTGGGTCGATATTTTCTCTCCCCGTTGTGTTGTGCGACCCAGGCGGCGGCGATGAAGCGCGTGCTGAGCGGAGACAGCGAGCCCCAGGCCAAGCACCCACGCCTGGCCCCCGGCGACGACCCGCTCGAGGGCGCCGACGACGAGCCCTGCGCGCCTGCCGCCTCGCGCGTGGGCGCCGAGGAGGCCGCGGGGGAGGAGGTGGACCCCCTGGACGCCTTCATGGCGGGCGTCGAGCAGCAGGTCGCCCGCGAGGCCGCCGCTGCCCCCGCTGCCCGCGCGGCCCAGCGCGGCAGCACCGGCGCCCCGGAGCGCCCGGACATCGACGACATGGACCCCGTCGAGAGCTTCCTCGCCTACCGCGCCACCAAGCGCCTCCAGCAGCAGCAGCCCCAGCCCCAGCGCACGTCACGTGAGTCATTATGACGTCATAACACCCGGCACACGCCCCGAGACGCTGGGACACCCCCCGACACGAAACCGACGGCGGAACCGGTCGATTGTGACGTCATATGCGACCACAGCGGCGGCGGTGCCCGAGGGGATGGACCCCGAGGACGCGGAGGTGTACGCGGCGGCGGCGGCGGCAGCGGGGGACTCGGGGGACGAGGGCGAGGGGGCCCGCGGGGCCGCGGGGCGCAAGCGGGTGGAGCCCCTGGCGCAGGTGGACCACGCGGCCGTGGCCTACGCCGACTTCGACAAGGACTTCTACGTCGAGCACGAGGCCGTGGCCGCCATGAGCGACGCCGAGGTCGCCGCACTGCGCGGGGCCAGGGCCATCAAGGTCGCTGGCGCCAACCCTGTCCGCCCCATCGCCTCGTTTGCGCACCTCGAGCCCGTGGGCCCCGTGCGTCGCTCCGTCCCGCCGCGCGCCCCCTGCAGGCGCAGGAGTGGCCCTGCAGCTGACGCCCGCGACCGCATGCCGTTGCTGCGCTCTGCTTGCGTGCTCTGCTCTGCCCTGGCTTTCTTCTGTTGCGTGCTGCTGTGCTGTGCTCTGTCCCTGCGCTGTGCATTGCTCTGATGTGCGTTGTTCTGTTTTTTATTTGTGGTGCGCTCTGTTGTGTTCTCTGTTCTGCGCTCCGCTGTTGTCCTACGTTTTGTGGTCGGTTTTTCTGTGCAACTGTCGCTGCGTCGTTTTGTGCTGCGCTGGTTGTTGCCCCTCCGCTCTGTTCGCTGCGCTCTCTTGGCTGCAGGTGTGGGCCAAGATTCAGCGGACCATTGACGAGGAGCAATACAAGGAGCCCACGCCCATCCAGATGCAGGCGCTGCCCGCCGCGCTCTCGGGCCGCGACGTCATCGGCCTCGCCAAGACGGGCAGCGGCAAGACGATGGCCTACGGTGCGCCCCCTCAGCCGCTCGCGTTGCCCTGCCTGCTGGCTGGCCTCTCAACAGCCGCCCTCCTGCCCTCTCGCAGTCGCCCCGATGCTCGTGCACGTCGTCACGCAGCCCGAGCTGCGCAAGGGCGACGGGCCCATCGGCCTCGTGCTGGCGCCCACCCGCGAGCTCGCGGCGCAGATCTACGCCGAGGCCCGCAAGTTCGCGCGGCCCTTCGAGATGCGCTGCGCCGTGCTCTACGGCGGCGTCGGCAAGTTCGAGCAGTTCAAGTCGCTGCGGACGGGCGCCGAGGTCCTCGTGGCGACCCCCGTGCGTGGCGCTGCCCTCCTTCCCTCCCCGGCAGCGCTGACGTGCTGCGTGCTCTGGGCGGCAGGGGAGGCTCATCGACCTCGTCAAGATGAAGGGGACGAACTTGAGGCGCGTGACGTACCTCGTGCTGGACGAGTGCGACCGCATGTTCGACCTGGGCTTCGAGGGTCCGCGCCCCGCTGCCTCTTCCACTCCGCGCGCGGTCGCCCGCTGTCTGACGCCGTGTGCCCTCCCCCCGCGCAGAGCAAGTGCGCTCCATCGTCAACAACGTCCGCCCGGACAGGCAGAGTGCGCGCACACACTACCCACCCAGAGCACCGCGCTGCACCGGTGTTCTCGCTCGCTTGTCGCCGTGGGGCGTGTGCTCGTTTGTGCGGGCCACGAATGAGGCCACGAAAGATCCTCCGTATGGCAACGGCCTGGCGTTGTGGCCACCCCGCTGCCACCTGCGCGAGGGTCACCACCGCCGTGGCCGCCCCAGGACCATAGGAAGACCCGTAGCGTGCCTACAGGCCTGTGTGCCTGTACGCGTGCTCGTCTGGTGTTTGCGCCGCGCGCGCCGTTGTTATTCGCCAGCGGGTAACGACGGGACTCTACTCTGCTCACGACGACACTGCCACGCGACGCAGCGCTGCTGTTCTCGGCGACGCTCAAGAAGACGGTGGAGAAGCTGACGTGGGAGATCCTGACGGACCCTCTGAAGATCACCGTGGGCAGCGTGGGCGACTCGAACGAGGACGTGCGGCAGGTCGTCGAGGTGCTGCCCTCGGACGCGGAGAAGACGCCGTGGCTGCTCGCGCACGTCCAGCCCTTTGTCGACGCCGGCAGCCTCATCGTCTTCGTCTCCCAGCGCGCCCGCGCAGAGGAGATCGCCTCCCTGCTCGTCTCCCACGGCCTCAACGGTGCGCACTCCCGCGGGCAGCGAAGCGGGCGGGTCTGTTCCACTCTGCTTTGCTTTGCTTCGTGCGCTGTGTGTGTGCGAGTGGGCTCGATTGCACGTTCCTGATGTATTTTGCACATCTTCTGCCACCTTGTGGCATGCTGAGTCACGAGTTCCTAATAACACGTGAAACTGCATTGCGAATCGAAATTGTATTATATTTTTCGGTTTACTCCAAACATCAACTGCGCTCCTGCGACTTACGACCCCCCTCCCCAACTGCACGCAGCTGCTGCGCTGCACGGGGAGAAGGACCAGGTGGACAGGCAGAAGATAGTCTTTGCGTTCAAGAACGAGAACCTGCGGGTCCTCGTGGCCACCGACGTCGCTGCGCGCGGCCTCGACATCAAGGCCGTCAAGACGGTCGTCAACCTCGACGCCGCCCGCGACATCGACTCGCACGTGCACCGCGTGGGCCGCACCGGCCGCGCGGGGGCCACCGACGGCGTCGCCTACTCGCTGGTGACGCGCAAGGAGGTCTCGTTCGCCGGCGACCTCGTCCGCAACCTCGAGCGGGCTGGCCAGCCGGTCCCCCAGGAGCTCTACGACCTCGCCATGTCCAACGCGCGCTTCCGCCAGCAGCGCGACAGGTTCCAGCGCCCGGGCAGGGGCGGCGGCAGGGGCAGGGGCGCCCACCGCGGCGGCTACATGACGTCCATCCCCGGGGCCCAGTTCGGCACCGAGAGGGGCAGGGGCATCGGCTTCTCCGCGGCCCCCCAGCAGCCGCAGCAGCCGCAGCCGCAGCAGCAGAACGGCGGGCCTCTTCCTCCTCGTCCTGCGACGGCGGCAGCGTTTGCGGGGGACGCGGGGCTCAGGGGGTTCGCGAGGTCGTGCGAACAGGGCGGCGCGCAGCAGCGGGGCAGCACGTCGACGCTGACCATAACGCCGGGCATCGGCGGCGGCAGGTCCACGATTCTGCCCGCCGCCCCTCTGCGCCCAGCAGTCCCCTGCATGCCAGCTGCCGTTGCCGCGCCTGCTCTGCCCGGATCGCAGCGCCAGACGGGGTTCTCTCCTGCTGTTGCCCCTCCACAGCAGCAGCAGCAGCAGCAGGCAGAGCGAGGCCGCGGCAGCAGAGACAGAGAGCGTAGCCACCGCCGCAGCCGCAGTCGCAGTCGTAGTAGCAGCCGCAGCCGCAGCCGCAGCAGGAGCAGGAGCGGGAGTCGCCACAGCAGGCACCACAGCAGGCATAGCAGGCGCGGTCGGTCGTCGTCGTCGTCGTCGTACTCGTCGTCGCCGTCGCCCCACAGGAGAAGAAGCAGCCACAGCCACCACTCGCGCCGCTGAGACGGCACAACCCAGACAACAGAGGCTTTTTGCCGCCTGCGTCTCCCCCGCATTCCCGTGCGCTGCGAGCGAGCGAGTGTTCCCAGGGGGGTCCGGTGCATCTGTGCGCTCACTGGAACAGCCCGATGCCCAAAGAGAGTATTTTTCCCGACTTGCACGCAAAATCTGCTCACTGTGCGGGAGCCGCTGCACTGTCTCCACCGGCGCCTCTGCAGATGGCCTCTGTGCGGCAGCTCACGCACACCCGCTGAGCGTCGTCACTGAGAGCCCCCCGCGCGCGGGCGCAGATGTGGAGGACGCGGAGCTTGCAGCCGCCCGAGCTGCCCGACGGGCCAGCGGC
Source organism: Mastigamoeba balamuthi (assembly GCA_902651635.1). Taxonomy (NCBI): domain Eukaryota; phylum Evosea; order Mastigamoebida; family Mastigamoebidae; genus Mastigamoeba; species Mastigamoeba balamuthi. The sequence goes on along the minus strand of CACRSC010001923.1, from coordinate 792,666 downwards.
GAGCACCTCGAAGACTCTGGCGTGGTGGCACACGGTCGCCACGGGGCTCGCCCACGTCGCGTCGCCGAGCACGGGCAGGTCGTCGTCCGAGTCGCTGCGCCCCAGGAGCCCCGGCGTGGACATCGAGCTGCCAGCGGCGAACCTCAGGGACGAGTACCCGCAAGGTATTCAAAACAGTGCATCTTTCGTACACTGCCGCCCCCTGACGCGCTGCAAGGCGACGACGGCAAGCGCATCATAGAGATACAGGTCGCCAACCCCATGGAGCTCTTCGTCGCGCACGACCCGAGCCCGCTGCTGCGCAAGGCCCTCCGCGACGAGAGTGCGCGGGGGAACTGGGGCGGTTCGAATTTCGCTAAGAGATCGCTGCTCCGGCCCCTGCGCAGTCGAGAACTACATCGTCGACTGCGTGGACGAGCTCGGGGGCCCCAAGAAGTGCCATATTGCGGTGATCCTGCCGAGGCGGTTCGAGGGCAGCCGCGACGCGGCGAGGGTGCCCCAGGCGCTGCTCAACTGGTTCAAGTACCGCGAGCTGCAGAAGAGTCGCGAGCTGCGCGTGATGTTCAGGAACGGCCGCTCGACGCTGCTCGTGGGCACGCTGATCCTCGTGGCGCTGCTGGTGGTCGCTGCGCTCGTCGGGCGCCTCGGGAGGTCGTACGCCAGCGAGTACTACTGGCTCGTCGACATCGGGGTGCAGTGGCTGACGATTGCGGGGTGGATCGCCATCTGGGACCCCGTCACGCTCTTCTTACACTCGTGGAGGCCTGTGCGCGCTGACATGGTCGCATTCAGGGGAGTCACACACGTCAGGACAACAGTCGAGTTCCGCGAGATGGCTGAAGAAGATGACGAAACACAGGATTTGTGAGAAAGTGGGCCACATTTGTTCACCATGACTTGGTTTTGCCTTGGGCACTTAAACTCCTGCGCAGGGCAGAGATTGGCGTATGACGTACATGAGCGCTTCTTGAGGAGGGAAGGCGAGTAGACCTGTTTGAGATGCAGCAAAAATGCTCACGATGTGTTTGAGGGGTGTCGGGATGAAGTGGACTCGCAGAGAGGCAAGAAATCATCATTTCTCCTCCAACAGTTCAATTGGTTTGCCCGCAAATTGTGTTTCCTTACAGGATTCGGGTGTAAATGTGGAGAAGTTCTGCCCATCAGTCCCACCTTAACAAGTGTGCGTCCCGGGGCGAGGCCGGCCCACAGGACTCCCATGAGTGCATCCGCCGCAGTATCTGTTGCTGAGCTGTCGGTTTGCGTTTGCATGCACACAGAGTTGCCATCACCTCATACCATCATGGGGACCTCTGTCCCTCTGTGGCACAGGAGGGGGGGTTTTCTTGCGAGGATAGATGCCACACCCAGGCGGTGGTATCGGAGGCAGACAACCGATTGGTGATCTCGGGGGTGGAGGAGGTGACCGGTCCGAAATGGACGAAGACTCGGGGCCGGCATCACCACGAAGGCCCATGCTGATATAGTGGCTCAGCTGCTCCGAGGAGATGGTGTCGCGGTGGGCCACGACGGGGCGAGGAGGGAGGCTCGGAGCAACGGAGGGTGTCTCTGAGGCCTCGCAGTCGAGATGGAGGAGCACGTACGGTAGCACGCTGCCTCCACCGTCAGAGAAGGTGACCACTTCGTCGTACTCGAGCTCAGGGACAGGACTATCGAATTTATCGGGGCGCCATTCACTGAGGTCGTCGGCACTGCTGCCCTTTTGGTGAACAAGCACGTAGTGGGTGTCGTAGCCGTTGACTTGCGCTTTCCCCACGAGATTTGGATAGTCCTCGGCGGGGTCCTCGACAACTGGGAACACGCTGCCAGCCACCAAGAAACCGACGTAGAGAACGTTGTCCGTGTAGAGCGACGCGTATGTCATCGACGTGGTGAAGTAGATTCCCTTGCCGTAGTACCCCGAGTCGAGAGTGCTCACATTTGGGAAGCCGAGTGCTGCGTTGGCTATCATGAAGTCCTCACTCAGCCCTCGTACGACAGGCACGATGCGCACATTGGGGTACAGAGCGCGTAGTTGAGCGGATCTGGGAGCCGAGGTCGCACGTGCCTCCCATTCCTCCATCACACGGCGCCTTGCATCAATCTACTCTGTACCGCGATTGCACAGCTGGCCATCGGAGTACTCCGCAGATGCTGTGTCCCACCTGTTGACTCGCGAGAGCCCTTTGAGGGAGTTGAGATGTTCAACGCGCTGCAGAAAAACCGTCTCGGCCTTGCGGTTCTGAAGCAGCTCCATGGCCACGATGCGCCTTTTGAACTCTGTCCCTCTCAGGTTGGTTTCCAGGAACTTTCCAACCTCGGTCACAGCCTCTTGCTCAAGCTGAGAGAGGCACTGCGGTGGAGCGTGCCTAGCTGCCATCTGGCTGACAGTCCACCCACCCTCGGGGAGTTCGATGAGGCGGCTCTTGAGATTCGGATACTGAGCGTGATTCTGCCGGAGCAGAGGTTGGAGCTTGTTCAACAGCGGTGCCCACGGCATCGCGCACAGCTTATTGGCTTCGTTGAGTGCCGTCGTCGTGAAAGAGCGTCGCAGCAGATCATGCGACTTCAGGGCCGATAGCGACGAGCGGGCGCAAGGCCTCTTGGCCAGCGCCATCTGGAAGAACGCTTGATGCACGGGAGGCATGGAGCTGGGCAGTGGGAACGGTCTCGGGCCCGCCAGGAATGCCCTTATCACGTCTTCCTGTTCCTCCTTGCCAGCCTGACACACCTGAGGCACGTCGTCGTACGGCTGGTGGTCAATATCAGCCTCGAGAACCATCAGGCCGAAGGACCACGCATCCATCAGGGAGTGCGCCGGAGCTGCCGGTGTCGCGAGAAGCTCTGGAGCTGCATAGCGAGGTGTGCCGGCAATGGGGATGTCTCCAGAGGCGCAGCAGTGCTCGAGGTCGATGATCTTGACCTTAGTTGCTCCGATCCCAGTCACTATGAAGTTCTGAGGCTTAAGATCTGTCCATACACGTCCACGGCTGTGTAGAGCACCAATGACCACCGGCTGCCTCGGACAGAAGCACGCGCTTCTGCTCCCACTTATCGCTTCCGACCAGGTCTGCGAGCACAGAGTCCAGAGGACACCCGAACTCCATGCACACTGCGAACATCTGAAGGAACTCGAATGTGCCCTTCGTCTGTGCCGCGTACTGTCCAGCCTCGTTAAGAGCAGAGTTCTCCGTATCGCGTCCCTTGCAGTCCGGAAACAACTTGATGGCGACGTACTCCCCATTTTTCCCGGCCTTTGCCTTCCACACCTGATTGCCATGAACGTTGTGCGACAGTTTGGAGCACAGCTTGTAAGTGACGCCTGCGCTGACGATAACGTCTCCTTCGGTGATTGTGTGGGTCTGGCTATGCCGCAATGCCTTGGGCATGTGCTCGTCGATCTTAGAGCGTAGCCGTTGCATCATATCTGCATCGTGAATGCCCAGTGTCTTACCGAGATCCTTGTCCGACATGTCCACAAGAGCTGTCCAGTTGAGATCTTTGCCTTCTGTCAGATAGTAGTCGGGACGCAGCCGGACGTGGCACTCAGAGACAACAAACGATGCGATGTCCTGCGGCGTCCACGTTTGTGCATCTGGAGGCAGCGAGACGGTGACATCAACAGGGGTGCCCTCGATGTTCTTCCCGTTAATAGTTGCCGTGAGAGAGAAGTTCCCTGGTCGGCTGGAGCTGATTTCCCATCGGTGTGCGTGCGCGACACAGACACACTTTCCTGGCGGCTGCGAGTGCAGCTTATTGGGAAGCGAGACGCACAACTCCGCAAGTGTTGTCTTGCGTCCTTGGGTGTCATACAGTTCGAACTCGATCCTCCGAACCTCATTCGTTGAGAGCTCAATGATACTAGGCCTGTCGCACAGGAGGCAGTTGGAGGCCGATGCAGGGGCAGGTCTACCCTCTACCAACGCCTGGCCTGGCCGCAGGACTCCGTGGGGCTCTTGTGGGATATCCTGGTTGCGATTCTCTTGGGTATGATCCCTTTTCTGTTTCTCCTGTAAGAAGACCTGAAGCTCTGATGCGATTGTATAAGTAAGTGCCTCCTGCGGTGCCCTAATCAAATCTACTGCTCCCTTTTGCAGCTTGACCTCTGGAACGACTCGATCGCGAGTGGTAGCGCATTTTGGGGGTGGAGGAACCGTGATAGACCAGGCAGATGGCTGGAGCTCGACAATGTAGCGGGGAAGGCACTGAAAGGGCTGGAGAATTACGAACTCGTGGCACCACGCTTGCTGAGGAGCTGAACACGGCACAAACGCCCTGTGACCAGGTTTGCCGTCCCGCGGGCGTGTCGGAATAAAGAGCGCGTCGTAGTTGAGTGTCTGTTCCATGCCCTCCAGTACAGCATAATCACCCTCGATCACGGGAAATGCTGAGAAGAACGAGACGCAGTTGAGAAGTAGCACACCCTGGCTGTGCAGCTGGTATGCATACCGTGCCTCGTACTGGCTGACCACCCCTCTGAGACAGAACCCACTGTCGCCTGAGATAGTGAACCCGTCATTCAGGATACTCTCCAGCGCCGTGTGGTTGGTGCCGTGCCACAGCAGGGCGAAACTCACAGACGGGAATGATACGTCCCTGTACGGCGCCACGAGGCTCCGCATCTTTTCTATCACCTCGGCTCGCAACGCAGGGCAGCTCATGCGGTTCCACGTGGGCTCGTACAGCTCATACCCCTTCCGATTCTGTAGAGCAGCTATGCGAGCTTCGAACAGTTTCTCCTGTCTCGGGAAGTAGATGATTTTGACTCGGCTAAGGTCATACCCGGGGACAGGGCATCTCTGATAAGCCCCAACCACCCGCTGCATGTCCTCGACGCTAGCAGGAAGCACCACAGCGCCCTCCTTCTGAGAGTGGTCCTTTGACGCCATTGTGGCGAACTGCGATGCGGGTGCTTTGGACTTCTTCTTCATCTGTAACATACGCCGCTCTGATATGCTGGATGTGTGGATGAACGGGTCTTTAATACTAATGAATGAGTTCTCCTCAGTGATGACGTTTTGGCGAGTGGATTTCTGAGGAAATGTGTGTTCCATAGAAATTTGAGAATGACCACCGAATACTATTTAGTTAACCGAATGATATAAGTATAACGCAGAATTATTTGGGCATTTCAGGAGGAATTTGACAAGAATTATCTACCTGTCAATAGGACCAACTCAGGTTAATCTCAACCTCCTTTGTGTTACCTACAACCACGTGATGCATCAATCACGTGCCAGTGTTCCATCAGACCCAAGCCGCTGTATCACCGTGCCAAAGGTGTCCCTAAGCTACACAACGTGAAAACACTTCAATCAGGCGGGGGTCGAAGTAGAATTATTCCGCTAGGTTACACGTCTCTTTCTGACGCAATGCACCTTAACGGCAATAAAAAACGCGGCACGAGCCTTTGCAAATCACATCTTGCTTTTCCTTTAGGGATTTGAGAAAGGTACATCTTTAAAAAAAGAAATTGTTACCACATTGTAGAGAGTGACCAAAAAAGAGTTGTATGTATTCATGCATTAGGCTTCCTTCCAGAAGTCGCCTGGCACTGCACCATCAACTGAGTCCACCCAAGCTCTGGCACTTTAATGGGGGTTAGGGCCCTGAGGTGGGTGTGACTGAACGAAGGGAAAGAGAGCTCTGTTGTGATATCTGGTGGTGGTGACGTTGAGGTGAGAATTGGGATGAGAAGATCACTACATTCCCCCTCTTCATGAAAGGAAGAACTGTAGGAGATGTTGTGTGTAAGCAGCTGGGCTGCTGTCACTCAGTGTCGGGGAAGGACCTCTCCGAAATCGTATCAACGAATTTCGCCTACCCCCGTTTGAAGAGTTTCGGCTTGGCGATCTTGTGGAGGTTCATGTACTCCTTGACTGGAGCACACCAACAGACGTTCTCGTAGACGTTCCATGCATCAGGGTGGTCGTCTGATATGTCAGGGAAACCGACGTACTTGATACGGAAATACAATTTTCCGTTCTTGCGCCTGTGCTTGTAGACCTTCTTGATAAGGAACTCGCCCCTGTTGCAAGCTTCCTTCGAGAGCTGCTCGAGGGTCATATCCCCAGGGTAGAAGAAGTGGAGACAGTCCACGTGCGCAGTGCTGCGTACGTGATCGACAAGGCTTTTGATTTTGTAGATAACGTTCAAGTCCTTGTGAGTGCCGACTACAACAAACGGTCCCGACCATGCGAGGTCAAGCTTCTCGTCCCACTTGCTCCACAGGATCACGTAGTCCCCGGGCTGGTACGACGTCTTGCCCTTGGCAGATGCGATGTATCTTGTGTGGTTCTCGTCCTCGATGCATTTTTGGAGTTCTTGGATGACAGGGAACAATTCGGCCGCCTTGACGATGTTGCACTGGGCGAATTCGTACTGGTCATCTGACTCCACGATGTCCTTGTTAGCCTGCTGTCCTCCAACGGCGATGTTGAGTGGGAGACGTGGCTCGAAGTTGTGGATTATGGAACAGTGATGTTCCAAGCAGCCTTGACACCGTGCAGTTTATGGCGAGGGAAATTGCAGGGAGGCTGACGTTCCAGTCCTTGTCATCCTTCACTACAGCACGAACAATGTCCACGACCTGTTTGTTGCGAACTTCAATGACTCCATGACCTTGTGGGTGGTGCGGTGCCGAGATGTGATGGTTGATGTCAAGGCCCTTCAGCATTGAGGAAAATGCCTCGGACTTGAATGCGCCTGTGCTGTCCGTACCAATTGTCCTCGGGAATGACTTGGAACTGAAGACGTACTTCCACAATGCATTCATGACCTCCTCTGCATCCGTGGACTCAGTGGAGACGAGCCAGGTCCATAGCGAGAATCGATTGATGACAGTGAGGATGTAGTGCTTGTTGTTGGACTCAGTGAGCTTCCCAATGTGGTCCATGAACAGGAATTCGAATGGCAACTCTGCACGTGTAGTGCCCATTTCGCCTGCATGTGGACGAATTGCTCGAAGTTTCTGGCAAGTTTTGCGATGCAGTTAGCAATGCCAGGCCACTTGATGGCCGATTCAATTGAAGCTGTCAGTACGTGCAATGCCTCCATGACCCACGTAGGGTACAGAGTGGCCGAGGGCGAATATACGGGCTCGAATGTCCTTAGGTGTCTTGGCAGAAAGTATGATGACCCTGTTGACGACCTCGTGAGCTGTCAAATTAACAAAGGACTTGAGAACTGCGATGTCCTGCTCATAGCATGCGCAGTTCTCGATGATTGTACTGGCCTGAACCAACCAATTGACTTTCTCTTCACCATTGTCGAGGGGAACTGACCGGGAAAAGTAGTCCCCGATGGGGTTTTCCTCACCGGGTTTGTAGATGATTGAATGCTCAAATTCGGACAATGCGACAGACCAACGCTGCACCCTATGGTTCTGCAAGGTGTACATCCACTGCAAATTCGAGTGGTCAGGTTCGATGACCAGGGGGCCGAAGATGTAAGGTCGGGCCTTTTGTGTGAGCTCGATGACTCCAATGACCTCCTTTTCAATTACTGGGGATTTGCGCTCGAGTTTCGTCAATTTGCATGAGTAGAACAGCAGGGAAGAGTGATGGGCAGGAATTCCCATCAAAAGGGTCAAAATCGTAACAATTGATGAATAGCACATGCCCTTAATATCAGAAGCTCTTTTATGCATTTGAAGCACGATTTCACAGAAATTTTTCAAATCAAGTGATTAGTGACAAAGGCGATATGTGCCAGCATATGTGCCGGCGGCACAGCTCGGCCATCGACTATGCCGGTGGCACAGTGTATATGCCGGCATATATGCCGGCCTATGAGTCGGCATGAAGAGTTTCTGTCGTTTTGTGGTCAATGGTAATCAAGAAGACATTCAAAGCAGACGCAGTGGCTTTCAATTGTAATAACCAACTGGTTCCATTGCTTTAGTCACACTCAGGGTCAGATTCATCGGAGGAGAGGGCATCATCGTCATTACTGCACTCAACACAATCCATGATGCAGTCCTTTGGATCAGCCATAACGTCGTTCAGGCCATCGAAGGATGCATCTGGGTTGATGAATCCCTCTTCAAACATCTCGAGGTCCATCTGCAGAGGACTGGTCGAGAGTAGTTCGTTGGAGTTGGAGAGCCAGGAGTCCAGGTTCGCATTGCTCCAAACAGGAGACTCTCTTTCTGCACGACGAGTCACCTGCATGATGTGCTCTCCAAGGCGTTTGACCTCCTCAGTAGTTCCCTTGATGGTGCTGAGCCTGTAGCGCAGCCCCTGAGCATCAGCATCACAATTGAAGGGCGAATCTGGATGAACACAGTGCTCCAACCAGTTGTCATTGTCCTTGGCAACTGAGATGAGCCTGGAATGCTGCTGGATTGATGGCAGGGATGCCTTGCAGTGCGCCTTGATGCTTCTTACCATCTGTGAGAGTACAGTGTGTTGCAATGAGTGAATTAGATGAAGTTATGTTGTTTTTATGGCACTTATGCCGGCGGCATATAAATTATGCCGGCGGCATATAACATATGCCGGCGGCATAGAAAATTATGCCGGCGGCATAATGCATGTGCCGGCGGCATATAATTATGTGCCGGCGGCATATACAACGGCATAAGAGGAAAACGGACCTTTTCACAGCAGTCATCACTGCAGTGAGCATAAGGACTGGCCCTATTCGTTCGAAGAGTGATGGTCTCGAGTATAGCAGCCCTGTGAGTCGGATGCAAGCCACCAGCAATCCATAAACTGAGAAACTGGGCAGTCATAACCTTATACTGGTGGTGACGAGTGGCGTAGAACAGCTGTGGACAGAGCTGCAGGAGCCCTATGAACTCCAGAGACCTCCCAGCACGTACTGTGGCCCTCATGTAGCAGTAGGGCAGCCCGTAGTGCAGGCAGAAGCACAGAAGACTTCGGGGACGAGAGGGAATGTCCTGACACTGGGCAAGACAGTTGATCGACATCAGAACTGTGGGGTCATAGCTCGGGTGGGACGTGACAGTCTGCAGCACCCATGGCAGCAGGGCAGAGACCAGAAGCACGATCGTGTCATCCAGCTGAATGAAGTTCTTGAGCATGTCCTTTGTTCCCTTGCGACCCAGGAAAGCCAGAGTCGGGGTAATGAGGCAGTCCCACATCTCCCTGATTGCAAAGGCCATTGTTTTCATCTGGTGCCAGCCAGCCAGTGATGGGATGATTGTACTGTGCAGTGGGCTCTCTTCCTGGTCACGCATTCGCCATAGCTTGGAGAACACCTGCTGGTCGCCCTCGAACACCGGCATCAGGGGCAGCTGGGCACCAATGCCTCCTGTGGCCACTCCCAACCGAGTCTCCTCCACGAAACGGACCATGTCCGTATAAGAGGCAGTCTGTGCAGACTCTGTGCTGCCACCAGTCCACATCTGGCAGCTGATGAGTGTGGACAGATGCCTGTTGCAGCTCTCCACAGGAGGAACTGACAACGGGCACCCTGTCTTGTTGCAGTACATCCCCCAGAAGAAAGCCCGACGAACAACCTCTCCCAGCACCTCCTTGACAGGTCGTGGGCATGACAGAGAGCTGCCAGACAGAGACATCCACGCAAAAGTGCAGGAGCTGCACTCGAGAGGTAGGACAGGGGAGTGTGGCACCAGTGGGCAGTACATTGCACACAACTCCACGGTTTGCTGCACGTCATCAGGTGGCTGTTCTGAGGGCAGAACACCCCTGGGCAGTACATTGGGAAGTACGACACCCTCCTGCAAATATCAGGCAGGTCAGTTTGTTGCTGGAGTGATGCAAAGTGAGATGCCACAATATGCTCTGTGCTGGCATCTAATTATATGCCGCCGGCATATAATTATGCCGGCCATTATGCCGCCGGCATATAATTATGCCGGCCATTATGCCGCCGGCATATAATTATGTGCCGCCGGCATATAATTATATGCCAGCAGCACGTAGGACAGCTAATTTAACAAAAACAACGTACTGTAAGTGTGTAGAGCGTGTCCGACTGCACTCTCTGGAGGTAGTCGTCATTGGGTACTATTCCCCCCCACACCACACCATGCAGCATCGTGGCATGCCTGTCCAGACGCTGGAAACCGCACCCTACAGCCACCTGCAGGTTGTCTGCAACCTGCACACAGTGTTTCTGCAGCAGCATGGCCTGCTTGTGCCTGGCCTTATCCAGCTTGTTCGTTGTCGTTTTGCGATCGTACACGAGTCGAAGCTGGCGAAACAGGTCCCACACAGCTGTAGGAGTAGTATGACTCCACAGACGGCAGGAAAGCAACATGCTGAAGTGCACGTCCTTTCTCTGTGAATAGCTGCGTGCACAGATGACGTATATGGCGAGCACACGCATGGCCAGGTCGTTGTCAGGGGCTGAGTCCTTGTAGCCCAGGAGAGAGCACAGAACGAGCATTAAGCTGGGCATCGTCTGCCTCAGTGCAGCAATGTACTGAGGAAACGTGGCCTCCTCCAGCCCTGTGGGTTCCACGGCAGTCTGCAGCTCGTGTTTTGCAGCACGCACCTGAGCTGGATTCCGTCTATCGATGCCCTTGTACACCTCCAGCTGAGTGCTGAGCCGCCTGTTCTGTTGCCTGAGGTTCCTGACCTGTGCCTCGAGTGCCCGAACATGACACAGGTCTGGGTCAACTGGGTCGCCGTCTGGGACGTCGGCTGGGCCCAGTTGAGCCTTGTGCACATGCGTACTGCACTTGTACTTGCCGCGAATAGGCCAGGCGCCATCTTCGGCTTCCATCCCTGCTATGCCTGCAGCTGTGCCGCCGGCAGATATTATGTGCCGCCGGCAGATGACATCATTTTTCAAAAATTGTTTGGGTTGTCCTACAAGCTCCTACAAGCCGATGTCAACCACGCCATCTGCGCCAAGCACCCCCAAGAAGGGGAAGCCCGAGGTATGTCACCGCATTCACTTCACTCCCACTCGTTCTCCTTCTCAAGCATTCCCAGCCCACCGAGTTTGAAGTTGAATACGCCCTATACCAACAGTATATGCGCTGTGTTGCACAGCGTGAGCGCGAGAGGCTGGGTGTGCCTTCATCCCCCGATCAAGCCCCTGCACCGCAGGCCTCGATGGCATGCCGTTCTGGTGAGTTCTTCCCTCTTCAAACTCACAATCATCTGCCGGCACACGCTATGTGCCGGCGGTTTAATTCTGTACCGGCGACAGTGCCGGCGGTACATAGTATATGCCGCCGGCACATACTTATGCCGGCCATTATGCCGCCGGCATATAATTATATGCCGCCGGCATAAAATTCTATGCCGCCGGCATATAATTCTATGCCGCCGGCACATACTTATGCCGGCCATTATGCCGCCGGCATATAATTCTATGCCGCCGGCATATAAGCCGGCACATAACTATATGCCACTGACACAATCACCTGCAGCCCCAGTTGAACGCGAGGCCATGGCAGCAGCAGCAGCACCAGCCGCTGAGCCCGAGCTGTCTCCCGAGCCCCAGCAGCAGCAGGACATTGAGCCAGAGAAGGCGAACGAGCAGCCGATGGAGCAGGACAAGAACACTGAGCAGCAGGACGGTGACACCGAGCAGCAGGACGATGCAGAGGCTGAGCAGCAGGACAAGCAGCAGGACGAGCAGGAGGAGAACGTGGAGGACGAGCAACAGGACCAAGAGGGGGACGAGGACGACAGCGACAGTGGGGGGGCCCCTAGTGCTGAGCCCACCAGCATGCAGGCCCGGAACGTGGGATGGCCTGCTTCCTCTGGTGCCAGGGAGCTGCAGCCGTGGCAGAAGCCCCGGCCCTGGCCCGCTTCCTCAGCTTCCTGTGACTGGGGGGCATTCCAGGGTGCTGGGGTGCGCACCAGGCAGCAGGTTGCTGCCATGGACCCCCGTGTGGCGGGTCGCCCAGCAGAGTGCTCCGAGCACGAATGGGCTGACCTCATGGCCCTGTACCCTCAACCACGCCCTGGAGACATCACCACGGATAGCAGCACGATTCCCAAGGAAGCCAGTGCCAGATCAGTACGCATTTCATTCTCAATTCTTATGTCTGACTCAATCGATACAGACTGGGACATACCTGCCAGTGATCGGGTCAATGACTGTCCCATGCTTCGTGACTGGCCCTCGTCGCATGGGCCTGCGTGACGTGTACTTCTGGGACGTTTGCCGCATGGAATCCGGCAAACGGGCCACGTTGCTGCAGTCCGGCAGTGTGTACTGGGCCTGCGTGGAGGACGAGTGGACTCTCGTTGTTCTCCTCAACCTCATCATTCCGGTCAACACCAGCATGAAGAAGCAGTTGAACTGCCTCGTCCTCAACCCGGCGTTTTCAGTGGCTGGCGTGCAGAAGAAGAACACGGTGATCAGCATCCCCTGTGGTGCTGTAAGGCACCCTGTTGTGCTGACAGCACGGCAGCGCTTCTACATCGACTACATCCTGCGCAACTGCGAGGGCGCAATCAATTTGTACGTATTTCCTCTGTCTTTCACTTGTTTTTCAATTGCTTTCATCATTTTTGTGACTTTACTGTTTTTCGTTTATGTGCCGCCGGCATAAAGCTATATGCCGGCGGCATAATGGCCGGCATAATTATATGCCGGCGGCATAATGGCCGGCATAATTATATGCCGGCGGCATATAGAAAAAGTTGCCGGCATAACCAGTCTAACATGCATTTCAGCCCACTGCTGCAGCAGTACAGGCAGGCAACGACGCCTGCGGCACGCCAGGACTACGACAACGCTGTTGTGCAGGCCTCCATCATCGCCATCTCCACCCTGACCAGGAACAGGGTCATTCCGACCAAGGAGGAGGCAGTCCAGACAAGGACTGACTGCCTGGAGGTGTTGTACTTCACCCGACAGACAACACCATGCAGAATGCGACAACGTCGCTGACTGCAGTTGCAGCTGAGGTGCATCACCTCAGCCACCTCAGTGCGAGGGGGCGTGCCATGGATGGCCCCAAAGCCATGCTGAATGCTGTGCGGAGCATCAAGGACAAGATCAAGGGAGCCCAGCAGGCCAGCAAGGAAACGTCTTCTGCATCTGGAGACGAGGCTAAGAGCTCCAGCTCCGAGTCCATTGACGAGCTGCAAGGCAAGAAGGTGGTGGAGCACAACGTGGACGATGACCAGGAGGAGCACAAGGAGAAGACAACAACACGCAAGAGGACGAGGGAGGAAAGCAATGACGAGGACGTGGCTCCAGCTGCACCAGCTGCACCGCAACGCCTCCTTCCTCGTTCGCCTTTGAAGATCCAGCAGTGTCTGGCACCAGCCCCAGCAGCAGCAGCAGTAGCACCAGCAGACCGCAAGATGCTTAGGGCCCCTGGAGCTCCTGCAAAGCGCACGTGGTGGTCTCTGCAGCCCATGGAGGCCTGGAACATCCACGACATCGACACCATGAGTCTCCAGGATGCTCGCACAGCCCTGCGCCAGGCCGTGAGCAATGCTGTACATCAAATTCCCTCCTCCTTTATTCACACACATTTATATGCCGGCGGCATAGCCGGCGGCACAGAATTTTATGCCGGCGGCATATAATTATATGCCGGCAGCACATAGCACGGCATATAATTATATGCCG